>ML777595.1:44610-62780 GCA_009831015.1 Picea engelmannii | reverse complement strand
ATCAAGTTGATAAGATTCAAAGGTACACATGACAAGTTGATGACTACCCCTTTACAAGTAACCACTATAGTTGAGATAGCAGTCTTTGTAAAGTATTATACTTGGTAGCATGTGAGCATATAGAGGTAAATACTTAATGTAATAATTTGCCTGATACAACTAACACCTCCTCTAGGAGAAACCTCGTGTGTTAGTTCCAGGTTGCCAAGGAGGAATGTTCGATCACAACACTATAAGAGTGTTGACCTCATTTCGTAGTGTATCTCTTACTTTTGATCCTTGCTTCAGACAAGCCACGAGTGATAGCTCTAAAGGAGCTACTATGATGATTATTCGTGCTATTGTTTTATCTACTATTATCAAAACAATATTATTCTTGCTTTTTGTTTTGTTGACCTTGCTTCAAGTCACAGGTGATAACCCTAAGGAAGCTATATTGAAGGTTGCAAAGGGCAACATATTATATGAGACATGAAGCAGACTATGTACATGACCATATACACTCATGCACCAAAGAAGATGAAGAAGAAGCAATCTCTTGAGATTCAGAGTATCTCATATGAAGATTAATCGAAAGGAGCAGAAGGCTCCAAAGATGACCGAACATTAGAACGGGAAGCAGACCTCGTTTGAAGCCTGACTCAGTCTTTCATATTTAGACTTGGTATGCAACACCAAGTATACCATGTAAGAGTTGATGAAGTCCTTGTAGACTCGGAAGAAATCGAGAGTAAGCCTGATCTCAGAAAGGATCAAATGAAGAGACAACTTCCAGGACTGAAAGACAGATATCGTGAGAAGACTAGATCGTAGCTTTAGAAACTTCTAGAAGATATGAAATCTCCTGGGAAGATTCCCTTGTTTCAGTGACAAAGAAGGAAGCTAGTCAGAAAGACTAGGATATGGATTCTTCCGTAAGACTAGAAGAGAGGTCAGTATTGACTTCCAATATTGATCTATACAAATCAAATGTGTTGCAGATGTACAAAGCCTAATGTATGTCCAGAGGATTCTCCCAACAAAGGGGAGAAGACTATGACGAGATACTTATGAAGACAACCAGAACAATCATGAGTCATATATAGTATGAGATGCAGGGCGAGCAATCCCCATGTTTAAAAATTGAATAGCAGTTGGTGCAGTACATTAGTTGGGTCATGGAGACATGATTATGATAGCATTACCCCCATGAAAGAAGAAGGGTTATCCTCAGCATCAGTTATTGAGCCACTCTCAGTTTCAGATGAAACTGTTGCCGTGATAAAATAAGAGTTACTCTCAGATTTTAGCAGCCACAATGAGAATGAAGCAGTCATTCTCAGCCTCAGAGCAGTTGCAGGTGCAGAATCCCAGATTCCAAAAGGAACAGTTGCAGAGAGAGTAGAGGACATACTCCCAGACAGTGAGACAAATAGTGCCTTGCAGAAAGCACATAAAGCTAGCACATGATTGTGCAGATTGAGTTGCAGCTGAGCAAGTGTACCAGATTGGTACAATGTAATGAGAAAAATTGATTTGAAGATTGAAGATAGAAAGACTCATGTCTGGCAGTTAAAGAAGGATCTGTACGTGTTGAAGCAAGCTCCTAGAGCTTGATATGGCAGAACTGACAATTTCTTGATGAGCTTGGGCTTTACCAAGAGTAAAGCAGATTTTAACCTCTACTTCAAGGTTATGAATGATGAGCCGATGATATTGGTGTTGTATGTGGATGACTTATTCTTAACTAGAGAAGAAAAACTCATCGCCGAATGTAAGAAGAAGCTCGCTTCAAAATTTGAGATGAAAGACATTGGCCTAATGCATTATTTCTTAGGTCTTGAGGTATGGCAGAGCCCAGAAAGAACCTTCCTTAACCAAGGGAAGTATGCAGTTGAAATCCTGAAGAGATTTGATATGTTGGAGTGAAAGTCCATGAATACACCCATGGAAACGAAGTTGAAGCTTCTGGTCGACACTTTGTCAGAATTGATTGATGCCACGCTATATAGACAGATCATTGGATCGCTGATGTATCTGACGAACACCAAACCAGATATTTGTTTTGTCGTGAACACCTTGAGTCAGTTTCTGGTAGAACCCAGACATGTTCACCTAGTTGTTGCAAAACATGTGATGAGATACCTTAAGGGTACATTAGATTGTGGTCTCAGCCATGATGGAGATCATGATTTCACAATGAGTGGGTACACTGATTCATATTGGGCTGGAAGTGTCTCTGACAGGAAGAGCACTTTAGGATGTTTTAGTTTGGGATCATCCATGATCTCATGACAGAGTAGGAAGCCATCCAGCATTGCTCTCAATACAGCGGAAGCAAAATACATTGTTGCGTGTTCTGCCAGCTGCGAAGCTATATGGCTTCGAAAGTTGTTGACCGGTCTATTCGACCTAGAGATGGAAGCAACCACGATCCTATGTGACAACCAGAGCTGCATAAAGATGACAGAGAATCCTGTATTTTATGACAAGTCGAAGCACATAAAGATTTGATATCATTACATCCGTGACAAGGTGCAGAGAGGAGCAATAAAGCTCCAATATGTTAGCACGGATGAACAGGTTATCGATGTGTTGACCAAGCCTCTATCTCGTGTAAAGTTTGAAGCACTTTCGAGATAAGCTTGGTATAGTCCAAAAAGACCTCCATCGAAAGGGGGAGTAGTGATGTGTTGAGATATGCCAGCCTCTGTGCTTCCAGCTTAATTGTTGTGACGTAAAGCCAGTCTAGTACTGTGCTTCCAGCTTAATTGTTGTGTTGAGATATGCCAGCCTAGTACTGTGCTTCCAGCTTAATTGTTGTGACGTAAAGCCAGTCTAGTACTGTGCTTCCAGCTTAATTGTTGTGTTGAGATATGCCAGCCTAGTACTGTGCTTCCAGCTTAATTGTTGTGACGTAAAGCCAGTCTAGTACTATGCTTCCAGCTTAATTGATGTGTTGAGATATGCCAGCCTAGTATTGTGCTTCCATCTTAATTGTTGTGACGTAAAGCCAGTCTAGAACCGTGCTTCCAGCTTAATTTTTGTGTTGAGATAGGCCAGCCTAGCACTGTGCTTCCAGCTTAATTGTTGTGACGTAAAGCCAGTCTAATATTGTGCTACCAGCTTAATTGTTGTGTTGAGATTCCAGCTTAATTGTTGATGCCAGCTTAATTGTTGTGTTGTGATTCCAGCTTAATTGTTGTGATGATGTGACCAGCCTCGTGCTGCGATGATGTGACCAGCCTCGTGCTGCGATGATGTGTTGCCAGCCTTTATGTTGTAATATTGTTGCTTTTGATGTTGTATCATCCTTGTGTTGTTATCGATGATGATGATGTATTAGTGTTATAATAATCCATGTTGATGCAGTTGATGATGATGATGCCACTTCAGCCTCTTGCTGAAGATGATGTTTATGATGCCACTTCAGCCTCTTGCTGAAGATGATGATGATGATGCCACTTCAGCTCCCGAGTCCTTGCCGAAGATGATGATGATGATACTATTTCAGCTTTAATGTTGAAGATGATGATGATGTTACCTTAGCCTCATACCGATGAGGATGATGATGCTACTCCAGCTCCATGCTGTGTTGATGATGTTCCAGCCTCTGTGTTGTGTTGATGATGAGAAAAACTTCCGATGATTTATAGATACGCCAATCAGTGTTCCAAGATGATATTGATGATGTTGTCCTCTCACCCACCTGATGTTGTTGATGATGTTGTCCTCTCTCTCGCCTGATGTCGTTGTAGAATACCCTTCTTGTTAAGGGGGAGTGTTGAAATACTGTAATTGCAAAGTGTATTCTAATTATTATTGTTGTATTATTCATTAGATCAATCCCCTATTGCGGATTGATCATGTCGACTATTGTAAAAGACCAAATCCCCTTTTGCGGATTGGTCAAAACATAATTGTAATAGGCAGAATAAGAAGTCAGCCCCAGAATATATTAAAGGGGGCCCAGAATATATTAAAGGGGCCCCAGAATATATTAAAGGTGGTTATAATCACCCAGAAGAATAAGTCGGCCATGCCAGTGAAGAGACACCTCCGTCCACACGTGCCAGAGTTGTATAAATAAGGAGGCTAGCGCCTCATTTAGACACACTCACTTGTTCATTGAGAAGCACGTTTCAGAGCTGTAGTTGGAGTAGAGAGAGAGAGAGAGAGGCGCATTCTTGGGAGAGGACTTTCTGTATTTGTTTGAGTTATCTCTTGGCATTGTATTGGCTATCTATAATAAGGAAGTTTTGTTGGGTTTTCTCCCCCATGAGGGTTTCCCAGGATAAATGATGTGTTACTTGTGATTGTATATTTCTCAGTGATCCTATCTTATGCTATTGTTATCTAGTGAAATGCAAAGAACTCTAATAACTTAACAGGGCGTATACGTGGGTAGCAGTAAGCAAAGGCGCGTAAATACGCAGGGGTTTAGTTGTGACAGGTGCGTACAGGTTTATCTAGGTCAGTTCATGTTAATATTATGGTAGTTGCGGGAGGTATTTACCTCCACATGTAAACCTGACGAGAATCGAATATTCCGGGAAGCAAGAAGAAACCCTAATGAGTTGGCTAATAACCCTAGAAGACAAGTCGGCTCAAGAGGATAATTGGTATTAGGTTATTAGCCTACAAGAGAAGAAGTTGGCCAGAAGAAATATTATATACTAAGAAAATAGACACCCAGAATGAGAAGTCGACCCAGGTAGTTAGCCAAAATTAGTATAAATACAGGAGGCCAGTCTTCATTCTAGCAGGCATTCTCAGAATTGCAGAGCAACACTTGTGCGCACTGCAGTTGCCCAGTTTGTGCGCAAGTTTGGAGGAGAGTTGACGTTGCAGCTACTACAGCTAGCAGATTACGTTTTGGCTTGGACTATCTCTTGGTTATAGTTTGGACTATCTGATCAGCTCTTGTTTGGTGCGCTATCCCTGGGGAAAGATGCGCTACCCTTTGTTTTGCTATCTAGCCTAGGGTTTGCTTCCGGAGTGATTCTCTGTCAAGGTTAAGGTGCTCGGAGGGTGGCTTCAACCTATGGTTGGGTGACAATAGTGATATTGTCGATGGTAAAACGAGCACATCCATTATATTCTAACAAGTTATGGGCCCACACCTCCTTCATTCAATCTAACCGCTAGAAGGAAGCATAGCCATAAGGATATTAAGCTCGTTGAAGAACTATCGCTAGGGTTTCTAGCAGGAGCAGTCACCAAAGCACTGCCACTAGGGTTACTAGCAAGTGCAGTTGCAAAAACCCTAATCCTCTCGTTGAGGCACCTTAAGTGAAGGGATTGACCTAATTTCTAGATAGACCAGTGCGCCCTAGCCTAGCGCATCTCCTGGTACTCTCAGCAAGCCAAGACGTCAAGTTTGAGTTTTTGGTCAAATCTAGGGTTGACCAAGTCAAAGAAGCCGTGACCTACTCCATGAAGTCAGAAAACAAGTTAGATGGAGCTTCTAACGTCAAAGCATGGAAGACAAGGATTGACCTCATCCTTGCCAAGAATAAAGCGCTGGATATCGTGAAAGGAAAGATCGTGAAACCAGAGTTTGAAGAAGGAAAAGAGAAAGAAGCGCAAAACGTTGCAATTATGGAAAAGTTCAAAGACGATGACATCAATGCCATGAGTATCATAGTGGACTCGATAAAAGACCACTTGATACCCTACATCTCCCATCTTGATTCATCAAAGAAGATGTACGATGCCCTAACAAACCTCTTCTCAATTAGAAACATTGGACAAGTAAAGAGTCTAAAGAATGAGCTCTGTGACATGAAGATGAATGATGATGATAGCATAACATCATACTTTGTGAGGATCTCTCAGTTAAGAGATCAACTACAAGCTATTGAAGAGATCATTTCAATAAAGGAATTGGTAAACATAGTACTCAATGGTCTTCCCAAGACATGGGATGCATTTGCCGCAAGCATGAACACAAGGAAGGAGTATCCTACATTTGAAGAACTTTGGGCTTGTTGTGCGTAAGAAGAATCAAGGATTAGTGCAAAAGAAAAACCCCAAAAGAAATACGATGATAAAGCCTTCACAGCAAGATTCAAGAATTTCAGGAACAAGAGGAAGTTCGGCTCAAGGAAGAAGCCAAATCAAGAGAAAGATATGTCAGAAATACAATGCTTCAATTGTCGAAAATATGGTCACTACAAGAATCATTGTCCCAAGCTAAAGAAAAGGAAGGAGACACAAGAAGCATCAGTTGCCAAAGAAAAGGAACCTTCAAAGAAGACTAAGCAGGATGAAACAGACTTCTTCCTCTAAAGACACGGTAACAATACTCTTCTTAGTTCTTGTACATATCTTGTTTGCATAGTCTCTGTACATATCTTGTATATCTATCTCTTAGAAGATAATATGTTCCAAGAAGAACTATACCTATGGAAGAACAACAATATAAGAATTGATATCATTATATAAGTCAAATAATACACATGAAAGGATGAAATACATCAAACAAATCATGTGGAAGCTATTACAAGATAAGTCGAAATCAAAATCAATCTTGAAGAAACTTAGAAGAAGCAAAGACAGAAAGAAGCCAGCAATCAAGAGGAAATTGGAGAAAGACTTATGACACTTTGCAGAAGACAATAAGGATGCAGACAGAAGCGTGGACTCTGTTAGATGGAGAGAGTCCATTATATAATTCCAAATGAAAAACATGCACTCATACATGAAGCAAGGATTAGGAGGGAGCTAATCCTATGATCCATTGAAGATGATGAAGTATATATCCATGGTAGCAGCCATGAAAGGCAGTACGTGTTCAGTTCGGCCTTAACATGGGGAATGGTCTGTTTTGGAGGTTGGTGCAGGACATTCATTTCCTTAGGAAATGGTCCGGACAGTCATTCCTTAGGGCAGATTCATTCTCCCCAGGTTGCACTTTGTTTAGTGCCGGAGGAATGGCCCAGGGTGGGGAATGGTCTAGGTTCAGCAATCAGGGACAGACATTCCTTAGGGCAGACTCATTCTCTCCAGGTTACACTTTGTCTAGTGTTGGAGGAATGGCCCAGGGTGGGGAATGGTCCAGGCTCATAAATCAGGACAGTTATTCTTCCTTGCTTGAGAAGAATAGTCCAGATAGCTCATCATTGATGTTTGACCTCCTAAGGGCAGATGCTCTTCCAAGATCTCACAGATGTGAGTGGAATAATGGCCCAGATGATTCAGTTTATATCATAACATTGTTTCTATGCAGGTTGATATCAGATGATTGTTATGAAGACTATATGACTCTAGACAATAGATGTATACTATTGTGGTGGAGGTGTTCCACTGTTTGTGACTATACATCACTGATCAAGTACCTGTGTGCTACTTGGTGTGGTAGTGTACCACTGGATTGTAGTTGTGTACTACTATGGATAGACACAGTTGTGTTCTATTGAATGATATTGTTCTGATTGCCTTGAAGACTATCAGCAATATTGAAAATGATTATCAGCTAAATGGATGATCAATGGACAGATATTTCCCAGACGGAAAATGGTTCAGGACATTTATTTTTCTAAGACATATGTCCAGATTAGAAGAATGGCTCTTGTGTCACTCTGTGGTGTGAGTGACTTATCCAGCATCATGTCTAATTACTCAGATCAAGTATGGTTTCAAGAGATGATGCAGCTGATGACACGGATGGTGATGATGGTGCTCATAATCTAGTCATGAGATAGTCTATACAACTATGTTGATGCTACCGGGTGAATGGTATGTTTGTGCTCAAGACCATTACCTGTAATACCTCCCTAGCTAGGAGGGAGTGTTAATATTATGGTAGCTACAGGAGGTATTTACCCCCACATGTAAACCTGACGAGAATAGAATATTCTGGGAAGCAAGAAGAAACCCTAATGAGTTGGCTAATAACCCTAGAAGACAAGTCGGCTCAAGAGGATAATTGGTATTAGGTTTTTAGCCTACAAGAGAAGAAGTCAACCAGAAGAAATATTATATACTAAGTAAATAGACACCCAGAATGAGAAGTCGACCCAGGCAGTTAGCCAGAATTAGTATAAATACAGGAGGCCAGTCTTCATTCTGGCAGGCATTCTCAGAATTGCAGAGCAACACTTGTGTGCACTACAGTTGCCCAGTTTGTGCGCAAGTTTGGAGGAGAGCTATCGTTGCAGTTGCTGCAGCTAGCAAATTACGTTTTGGCTTGGACTATCTCTTGGTTATGGTTTGGACTATCTGATCAGCTCTTGTTTGGTGCGCTATCCTTGGGGAAAGGTGCGCTACCCTTTGTTTGGCTATCTAGCCTAGGGTTTGCTTCCGGAGTGATTCTCTATCAAAGTTAAGGTGCTCGGAGGGTGGCTTCGGCCTATGGTTGGGTGACAATAGTGATATTGTCGATGGTAAAACGAGCACATCCATTATATTCTAACAGTACAGGGGCAGTTTCCAACAACAGGTTATTTTCTAGGGCAGTTTATCAGGTCATAGGGATGGCATTAGAACCTTTGAGAGTTGAAGACAGATTGGATGGAGCATCCAACTTCCTCTCTTGTAAAGCAAGAGTGACTTTGGTGTTAAAGGAGTATGACCTTTGAGAGTTAGTGGACAAAGTAGTTGTTCCATCGACAGATCTGATAGCTTTGGAAGCCCACAACAAGAAGGAGATCAAAGCAAAGAGGGTCATCTTGGATTTGGTGAAGGATCATCTAATTCCTCACCTATCCGAGAAGAAGATAGCCAAAGAGATGTTTGATGCCTTGGTAGGTTTACTCTAGAGCACTTACATGAATAGGAAGATGGTCTTAAGGAATAGACTCGAATCGATGCAAATGTCTAGATCTGATAATGTTACCAGCCATCTCATGAGGATCACACTGGTGCGTGATCAGCTTGCAACCATAGGGGAGAAAACGAAGGACACAGAGCTCATGAATGTGGCATTGAATGGTCTTCCCAAGTCATGGGAACCATTTGTCAAGGAATTCTATGCTCAGGAGAAATCCCAAATTGGCAGAGGCTTTGGGATGATTGCATCTAGGAAGAGACTCGGAAGGAGTCTAAAAGCAGCAAGCAGGGAAGTAGTGATGAGAACTTGGCTCTTGTCAGTAAGACAAGGAAGCGAAAAGGAAAGAGTTCTAGCAAGAAGGGTAACAGTGATGGAGGATCATCACAGCCAAGGAAGAAGAAGAACTTGAGTAAAATCAAGTGCTTCTTGTGTCATAAGAATGGACATTATGCATCTCAGTGTCCAGAGAAGAAGAAGGGTAAAGGAAAGACGCAGACAGAAGCAACAACAAAGACGCAGCTTGATGAGTTTGCAGTGAAGTTTGAGAAGAATTACTCACTGGTTTTTTGCCTTTCTACCACCACGGCTACTAGGAGTGCATGGCTCTTGGACGGTGGTGCATCTCGTCATATGATAGAAGCACGGGAGTTATTTAGCAGTCTGACGGAGAGGGACTCAGATGTTCATGTGCAGCTTGGTGATGATGCCAAGTAGGCAGTGAAGGGAGAGGGAACAGCTGCATTCCAGCTCTAGTCATGAGGTCCGTTGGATACCCATGATGTGCTTTATGTACCAGGTTTGAAGAAGAATTTGCTCTCAGTCTCAGCTATGGAGGACAGGGGTTTTGTCGTTACTTTTCAGAGAGGGCAAGTACCCATACGTCCAGAGAAAACCAGCCCAGATAGCGTAATGGTCTTTGGGGTTAGAGAGGGCACCTTGTACAGGTTGCAGGGCAAGCATGTTTAGGATTTGGTACATGACAGTGACAACCTATGTGGGTTGTGGCACAGGAGGTTGGAACACCTACACTACAGGGCTTTGCCGATTCTGAGGAGTATTGTTACAGGCCTTCCAGAGTTCAATATTGAGTAGCAAAGAGTGTGCAGAGGGTGTGCACCTGGCAAGAATGCCAAGGCTGCTTTTCCTAGCAGCGAGAGTAGGTCCAAGGGGATCTTGGATCTTATCCATTCATATGTGAGTGGACCGATGTCAGTAGCATCATTACAGGGATCTTCATACTATGTGACGTTTATTGATGATTTTTCTAGGAAAACCTAGATCTTCTTTATGGATACCAAGGATGAGGTCTTCAATCGGTTTTAGGAGTTCTCAGTTTAGAGCTCAGGTAAGAAGATCAAGGTCTTGAGGTCAAATAATGGGGGAGAGTACACCTCCAATGACTTCAAGGATTTATGCAAGAAGGAAGGGATCAATATGGAGTTGAAAGTCTCATACAACCCTCAGCAGAATGGGGTTGTGGAGAGAAAGAATCGGTCCATCATTAGTTCTGCCAAGGCTATGATACATGACCAAGAGTTTCCTATGTTTCTGTGGGCAGAGGCATGTAACACAGTGGTGTATGTGCAAAACAAGAGTCCTCACATGATATTTGGCGACAAGACTCCAAAGGAGGCATTCTCGGGAGTGAAGCCAGAGATAGGACATTTGGGGATCTTTGGTTGTCCAATCTACATCCATGTGCATGTGGAGAAGAGGATGAAGCTAGAGCCTTCAAGACAGAAGGGTATATTTGTGGGGTACAGCGAGACCTCAAAGGCTTACAAGATCTTCATTCCAGCGTAGAGGAAGATAGTTGCAAGCAGAGATGTTAAGGAGAACTTGGCATCTAGGAGATCTCAGGAGTCACCAGCAGTGACAGAGGACAAGGAGCAGCAGGCTCCGAAAAATGAGTAGCAGTCAGTTGTTCAGACTTCAGGTGGGGAGGAGGAGTTGGCCCCTTCCAGTCCTGTCAAGAAACCCAAGTGGCTATTACAGACATTGAAGGATATCATTAAGGCTCCTAGGAGTGTGGTCAGAGAGCACGAGCCTTCGGAGAAGTTTCCAAACTATCTGGCACCTATGAGTAGCATCATTGATGTTGAGCCTTCCTGTTTTGAGGAAGCAGCAGATCAGCAGGTATGGCAGGATGCCATGGTAGAGGAATACACCTCTATTATAAGGAATGATGTTTAGGGCATAGTGTCGAGACCGGAAGGGAAGTCAATTGTGAGTTCTAGGTGGCTCTACAAGATCAAGCATGCTGCAGATGGTAGCATCGAGAAGTTCAAGGCAAGGTTTATGGTGAGAGCGTTCTCCCAAAAAGAGGGAGTGGACTACGAGGAGACGTTTGCTCCAATCACCAGGTATGCTTCTATTCGAGCTATTATTTATATTGCTTCAATTATGAGGTGGAGGATACATCAGATGGATGTAAAAGCAGCTTTCCTCAACGGGATCATTGAGGAGGAAGTATACATAGAGCAAACTTAAGGCTTTGAGGTACATGGGAGGGAGTCTCGTGTGTGTAGGCTTAACAAAGCCTTGTACGGACTCAAACATGCACCCGGGGCATGGTATTCCAGGATTGACAGATACTTGCAAAGTATGGGATTTACCAAGAGTGAGGCGGATCCTAACTTGTACTTCATATTTGTTGGAGAGGATCCTCTCATCTTGGTTTTGTACGTAGATGTTTTGTTTTTCACAGGTGCAAAGGATCTTATTGCAAGGTGCAAAGCAGATTTGGCTAGTGAGTTCAAGATGAAGGACATTGGCTTGAAGCATTATTTCTTGGGATTTGAGGTATGGCAAGAATCGGGTGAGATCTTCCTTGGTGAAGGGAAGTATGCAATAGGGATCTTGAGGAGATTCAGGATGGAGGATTGTAGATCGATGGCTACACCTATGGTTACCAATATGAAGAAGGCGATCACTTCAGGTTCAAAGTTGGTAGATCCCAAGATATATAGGCAACTGATAGGGTCCTTGACATATTTGGTCAACACCAGGCCAGATATTTGTTTTGTCGTAAACACCTTGAGTCAATTCATAGTGGAGCCGAGGCAGGTGCATTGGATTGCAGCAAAGCATGTACTCATGTACTTGGGAGGTACAGTGGAGTATGGATTGAGATATGTTGGAGGAGATGGAGTGGAGTTGCAGGGATATACAGACTTAGATTGGGCATGGAGTACGATAGACAGAAAGAGCACCTCAGGGTGTTGCTTCAGCTTGGGATCAGAAGTGATTACTTGGTTCAGCAATAAGCAGACTTATGTAGCACTCAATTCAGCAGAGGCAAAGCATATGGCAGCGAATATGGCTAGTTATGATGCGATTATGCTTCGCAAATTGCTTACAGGTTTATTTGATTAGGAGTTGGAGCCTACGGTGATATTCTGCAATAATCAGAGTTGTAACAAACTCTCGAAGAACCCATTATTCCATCACAAGTCCAAGCATATTGAGATCAGATACCACTTCGTTCGGGATAGGATCCAGAAGGGAGCAGTGAAGCTTCAGTATATTTCCACAGATGAAGAATACCTTGTGTGTTCTTCAGAGACAAGCTTGGAGTGGTGCAGAATACATTCCTCACTAAGAGGGAGTGTTGATGCATGGTAGCATCGGACAGATATTTCCACACAAGTTTATGTGTGTAGATGTGTGGAAACCATCCAAAGCCTTCTATCCTTGACTTTACTTTAATTAAAGGAATTATTAGAGTAAAGTGTTTTTATTAATTAATTGTTCTTTGAATTAATTGAGTTATTTAAGAAAATGATAAAAGTTAGCATTTAATTTTAGCCATTGATCTCAAGTGAGGTGAGAAGTAATCTCAACCATCAATCACTTTGGAGATTAGGGTTAGGTTATAACTCAAGATTATAAAAGCATGGCTAGGGTAAAGGAGAAGACACTTGACAAAACTTGTGTTGAGAGAGTCGACATAGAGAGGGTTGAATCACGAAGGATTGTGATACAAGGAGATCTTGGATAGGTGGAGAAGGAATTCCATCTAGAGATCAAGTCAAGGAGAAGAGAGAACAGAGGCAGCCGCAATTGGGTTTCATAAATGCAAAGCCACAGGAAAGGGGTGTATCGTACAAAGCTTGCCATACAGTCTTTGTAGTTGTGTACACGAGTCACAATGGAGACAGTCATGTATACACAGGCTGCTTAAGAGAAGGTGTGTATACCTTGAAAAGCATGCATATATGGGCCTTACAGCAAATCAAACTTTGCAAGGTTTGTCTGCAGTTGCATTTCTCTCAGTGGGCCACTATCCCTGTTACGGGAGCCTTGATTTTAGCATAATAAAATCATTCTCAGCACTGGTTTTCCCTCCATGGTTTTTCCAGGGGTGTCTACCCAAAAATATTGGTGTTTGTGTGTGTATGATTTGGTTTCCAGTTTTGCTTCCTCTAGTTTTATTTGAGTTGAATATTCCAACAATGTATTTTTGTTTTGTGAGCTACTAATCTGATTTGCAGTAAGGAAATCAATCGATAACAAGATACCTAGGTGTTGGAGTAACGGGATTTCAACACCAAAGTCAAGTAAGCACATACCCACACATGCCAACTTATTGACTCCATGTGTTTTTATGCAACGACTTAAATAGTCCACCCTCCTAGTCCAAGTAACTGAAAGTTTTAACAAATAGATTAAGAGAGGCTATGAGAAAATTCGCCCTCATGTGACTGTCTCCCAATAATGCATCCTTCTCACAACAAGAGTCGAATACTCTCCAAGGAACAAGTAAACTAACACTCAATCTCTGCAAGGAAAGTGTTCTCCATCACACCAAGCTTCTCCCTCAACATCTCAAACCTCCCCTTTGCCAAGAACTTTGTTAAAATATCAACAACCTGCAATACCTAGATATCTCGTCAATGGATCTCAAAACTGCTTGCGATAGGAGAAAAACTATCTTCAAGGTCAACTCCCTCTTTCTAAGAGAATCCTCTGCCAACAAATCTAGACTTGGACTTTTCAATAATCCCATATGTTGCATGCATGAAATCAATCACTGATTTCCTAGTAGGTATTCAATCTATCTCCCAAACATCATTCTTAAGAGTGGATTTATACTACTCTGTCATGGCATCTCGCCATACTTGCTCTGTATTTGCCTCCTCAAATCTAGAAGGCCATGTTTCAAGGATGGAAGACATTAGTGCTACATAAATAGGAAGATTTTTAGGTGGATGACTCACCCAAAAATTAAACTATGGCACTCCCACTTGCTCTTGTGCATCTTGTCATGTCTAAGAAAGCCAACTCATCATCTTAGCCAAACTTGAGGGTAATGAAGCCTCTATTCCTTGACTAGAACCTTGTCAATCTGAATTTAGTTTTCCTTCACTTTCAAATTAAACTTTGGGACAACAATCTTTTCTCCTTCCTCAATCTCTGTGGGAAGCTCTTATGACTTCAAGGACCATCCATCCTCATCCTCATCAAATAGCTGGTGGCATACCTCATCACATGACATGGCACAAAAAGCAGAGAAAGAGCTAAACTTGTGCTCAAAACAAACTCACACCCAATCCTCTACAAGGAAAATAGCTCTCAAGCACTACTAGATCCCAAAGGAGGAGCAAACTAGATAGATGCAATCACCAAACAAAGCAGCACATCAATAAATCCTACCCTCTTTTGTCAGATGTAGTTTCTCATTCCTTGAACAATTGTCGTTCTCTAGCACAGGAGTATGGTCAACTCCCCACAATAAAGCATGAGTTATGGAGTTGATAGTTCTCATCCCCTGCCAAACCTACTCAAAATAAACGTTGGGATGCCATAGTCGTTTTGGAGGCATTAGAGGTGGAGTTTTGGTTGACCCTTGCAACAGTGTGATTCACGATGGTTTTAGTCTTTGTTGCATTGGCAGCATCCACTAGCCCCAATTCTCGATGCAAGACGGGTTTCAGGTGATTCAAAGGATAGATGAGTGCACCTTCACAGCATTTAGTCCCTTGGGATTTCTTATAAGCTAAGGCTTGGTGATGGATCTATTTGTGGCGGTGTCGATAATGGAACTATTCTTAGCAGTGCCAGCAATAGATCTATTCTATCCATTTGTTGTGGGAGGCATTGTAAACTCCCTCTTGATCCCTACTTCCCTACAAAAGGAATCAAAGTCCTTAGAGCTGTATTCTCCTCCATTATCAAATCTAAGCACTTTGATCTTCTTCTTTCTCTGATTTTTCAACCAAGGATTTGAACTCTTTAAACTTAAAGAACACTTCATTTCTTGGTCTTCATAAAATAAATCCAGGTTTTGCAAGAGGAAATCTCGATGAAGAAAACATAATACACACTACCTTTTAATGATGAGCAAGACATAGGCCCACATGCATCCAAATGGATCAACTCAAGAATCTCAATCGATTTCTACTCACTAGATGGAAAAGCGACATTTGAATGTTCTCTGAGTACACATCCCTAGTACACTCCAATCTTCTCAACCTTGAAGTCAAGTAATCCCCACATGATACTCTTCAAGAGAAGAAGTGCTCCATAGTGTAAGTGACCAAAGCACTTGTCACTATCATATACATCTTGTCGCTATCATGCACTAGAGCTTCATGCTTTATTGTATTAGCAAGAAGCCTATAAAGGTCCCCTTCTTGCACTACTTTGGCCAAAACTCTACCACATTGTTAGTTGCAATCTATGATAGTCTAAGTCACATGACACGGAGAACACATGAATACAAGTATCCGACATGGGACAGATCAACCCCAGATACAGGACATAGGGGAGACATTATATATATATATATATATATATATATATATATATATATATATATTAAAAATAATTACAAACACAAAAAATAAATATAGACATAAAGGTCCAATTTTTTAAGAAATTAGAAAATTTACAAAATATTGATACAACTGGTTACTACATCAATGATGATCAAACACACAAGAAATTATAATATTCAATACACATACGTCATAAAATAGAAGTTTAGAAGTTAGAACCATAAATTGAAGATTTCTCATTAAGTCATTAGATGTCATCAAAATCAAAATGTACTACATAGATACAGAGTCGGTGATATTATAGGTGGGAATGACAATGGAAAATACAAAATAAGGTAGCTACTAGAACCGTAGATGGAAGAATCTCATAGATCATCACTATCAATAGTCCTCCTCCATGTAAGAATCATCAAAATCACCACCATTACCACTGCTCTCTCCTCCATCCTCCTACTCTATATCCTCCTAAAAGACGCGACTTGAAAGATCACAGCCTTCGGTTGGTCGAGGACAGTCGAAATAAACTTGACATCATTAGCAGGCGACGGATAATTAAAGTCCCCATTAAAGATGGAAACAATCTGGCACCTAAGTTGACGGTACCTAGCTACGGGTTGTCAATCATCGAGACCGTGGATGCCCCCGATGAAGGGTCAGGATGGAAGAAAGATAACTGATCTATGGTTATGATCTGGCCCTCGTGATGAAAACATAAGACCCGAAAAATGGTGGATACAACTACTGTCATAGCGTAGGTCCAACTCCGCCCCAACAAAAGATTGTAGTCAAGAGGCGCATCGACTACTTCTACTTCAATGCACACAGTTTTGCCCTCCAACTGCACAGGTTAGGAGGGAATTATGCCATGTGGTCTAAAAGATCGACCGTCAAACGCGGTTAGCAATGTGGACGACAGAGACAACTCAGGTTGGTCAATTGCCTTCCAGCATGCCAACGACATCACGCAAGTCGAGGCACCCTCATCAACCACCATATGGAAAATGTTTTGTGTCAACGATTCCGTGGCATACACCACTACTATCTAAAAAGCGACGTGGTGAGGAAGACGAGGTTTATAATCTGTAGGATCAAAAACAATCATTCTTGAGTTAGTAGTCTCGATCGCTCCCAAAGCAGACAACAATGCTTTCCTCTGTGAGGGGCAACTTTGGAGGACGTCCAGAGCAGACATTGCACAAGGAGTTTGTGCCAGATCCTCCACAACGGAGTAATTCTGAGCAGCCCTTGCGTTCTGGTTGTGAGAAGCCTTTTTAAACGCACCCTTAGGGATGCGAGTTGTAGTTTCTCCCACGGTCTTCTCAATTTGAAGAGGAGGCAGTGGGGAGAAGGCTTCTTTGCCCTTCTCAACAGATTCTGGCATTCTGTAATTATGAGCCCTGGTTTGCAGATGAGCTTCGGACTTCATCATATAAACATTTGCGGCTCCGTTGTTAGCATTAGGCACGAGGGCTCCCTGATTGCCCCCAGGTGCGTTCGTGGATGAGAAAGCTTGAGCCAAATTTTTCCCTTGTGGAAAAGGGTTGGTTAACACGGCAGGTTGCTACTATGCCAATAGCTTTTGGGCTTCCTCAAGCCGAGGGCATTGGTGAGTCAAGTGGTCGTCCGTGCAAAGATTATATGGAAACTTCACCTTCCTCTTTTCGTTTTTTCCCTCGCCAGCATTATTCGCAGCCTTCTTATCCCCCTTCACCTTCTTGTTTTTAGATTTCCTCTTTCCCTCAGTTTGTTGGTTACCCTTGGGATTTGTCGATTGCACACCGTGTACATTTGACGTTTGGGTTATGGAGGCAGTCGAACTAGGAGTTTGGCTGGCCACAGTTTGTTGAATCGATAACTACTGTAACTAATTAGTTAATTGATCTATGGGCTTGCTCTGTGCTGAGCCTACTATGCCATCAACGTGAGGCCCAGACTTTTGTTTGGTCTTGTCGAAAGTCGACCGTGGGGAGTCGAGCAGGATCTCGTACAGCATACCGGATTGAGAGTAAATCAACTCCAATTGTTGGGCTCTCATGATAGCCTCTTCTTCGGAAAAAACCTCGGACGTCGCGACGTCTTTGGATACACAAGGCACCAAGGACTTTAGGATCCACTCAAGCAAAAATGCGGGAGGGACCTTAACTTTGATCAAGCTCTTTCATCGTCGCCATTCTCGAATGTGATCCAAGATATGGACAGCTTTTGTTTGCTCGAAGTTGGCCAGCAACTCGGTGTCGGCATCGTATCTTACTGGTAACTGGAAATGGTTTAAGAAGACCATAGTCTGGTCGTTAAAGTAAGCGTACTTCGAGCTATCGAGCTCGATATACCATTTCGCGGCACCCCCTATAAGAGTGCGTTGAAACAAACACAATTGAACGGAATCATCCTTTAACGAGTTGGATGAGCACCATAAATGAAATGTCGTAACATGATCACCTGGATCTTCGTCAGGCTTGCCTTCGAACTTAGGGATGTTCGAGGGCAACTTAGTCGACATGGGGGGCCAACGCAGATCATGAAATATCAGGTCGTTTAACAGTCTCGAAAAGTCTAGAAAATGCAGAGTTGCCAAGAAAGGTATGTAGAAAATCCAGGTCCTATCAGCAAGACTTCTTGGCCTGTCTTTGACCAAGCAA
>ML777595.1:5513-24616 GCA_009831015.1 Picea engelmannii | reverse complement strand
GTGTTTTTCAGCTAATGCCCTAAATTCCTTGAACTTTTCAAAGACATGCTTCTTCTTCTTCAAGAAATATACCCAAGTATACATAGAAAAGTCATCAATGAAGGTCAAAGCATACCTTGCACCAACTATGATGGTTTGTAACATAGGTCACTATGGACAAGTTTTAACTGAGTCTTTGCTCTCCAAGCCTTCCCTGTTTCAAAACCAATCTAGTGATGTTTGCCAAGCATACACCCTTCGCATACTCCATCAACGAGAACAACCTTAGGTAGTCCAGTAACCATGTTGTGCTTCACCATCAATGTCAAGCTTCAGAAATGGAGATGTTTAAGTCATTCATGCCAAATTATGCTTTGGTCGTCTCAATCTGAGCTATGAGTACAATTGATCTTGTATCTTTTCTAGGAAGGTCATGAAACTTATACAGTCTATCCTTAGGGTCAAGAAAGCCCTTAGAAACAACAACAAAGTTATTGTGCATATCCTTCACAACAAACCGATAAAACCAAAATTCTACCTTCTTGTTAATTTGAGTTAGTTGGGGTACAGACAACAAATTGGCACTCAAACTAAGTATATTATACACATCAATGATCACAACATTCTGGCATTCAATATTGCCATAACCAACAATGGTAAGTGCATAATCATCTGCTGCAAAGATTTATTTTTCTGTATCTTCACTTAATGAAGAAAAGAGAGAAGCATATTTTAGACAAACAATGGGTGCAACCAAAGTTGACTATCCATTCACTTTGAGAAGAGTGAGCATGCAATGCATGAGAAGCACTTACAAAAAATATAGTCATCTACCTTACCTTCTAAAGTTTGTTATTGCAGGTTGGTCGATTTTCAAGTTGACAAAATCCTTCAAGCTTCTTCACTTTCTCCTTTAGGTCTTTAAATTTTTGCCAACAAGCCTTCTCCATATGTCCCAATTTCCCGCAATAATGACACGTTTTATTCATCCCACCTTTCTTAGTCAAGGTCTTGTCACCATGCTTCTTCTTAACATTCTAGTCGATGCAATCATATTCTTTCTCCTCACTACCTTGTCGACCTCTTTCTCTATAGTTTTGTCAACCCTTTCCCTTCAGTGAATGTCAAACATAATACATCATAGAGTGTCTTCAAATTCATCCAAATCAATTCTATGAGTTGACCATCTTTCTTTGGAACATCCTTTCCACATTCACACAATTTCAACTAAAGTTCATTCACACAAGCCAAGTAATTTCAATTCTTTCAAAGGAGAGAGGATCTAGAGAGATCAACTCTTTCTCAATCTGCATAACCTGACTTTCACTGGTTTTATCAAACGGAGTCTTCAACTTCTTCCAAACCGCATTTAGACAGTTGATCCCACTTGTATGAAAGTGAATCTCCCTAGAGATGTAGGTCGTTATGACTTATTCTCATCAATGATGAATTTCCACTAGTCATCCTTCAAATCTAGAACCGTAGTCTTTGTAAACTACCAGAGCGCTTTACTCTTCAAAAGTGTTTCCATATCTTGTGTCCATATTCCATAATTGTAGTTATTCAAAAACATGGGCTCTTGCTTGGAACACATGATGTTGATCTACAAATCTAATCCCAAAGTCAGTCCACAAGTCAAAACCTAGAGTCAATCTACTAGACAAATTCGACTCGTCAAGGGCACTTACAATCAAAAACCTCCAAAAGACTCATAGACAATAGGTTAGATCTCGAACCAATAACTCTAAGCCATGTTGGAGAACTAGGGAATTAGGTAAATCAAAGAGCTAGATATTCCAAGAAGAATTGGTGTCTAAAGACATCATTACAGCACTTAAGCACAAATGAGCATAGCTCGACATACATAGAAACATAAGAAACCAAAAGATTTTCATACAACACACACATCACACATGTCATACATATCCTTTTAAATCAACCCCTAAGGTCATCTTATATAGCACCAAGATGTTACCAACTCCCCTCAAATGAGGAAGACAAGGTCCACTTAGATTGGTGAGGGTGCATAACAAACTCCTTGAATTCTACCTTGTTTTGTGTCCCAATGGACTATTTTAGTCTAACAGTTCCTATTGACCACTCAATTGACTACTCAATCGACTCTACAACTTAGTCGACCACTCAATTGAACCTCCAAGTCGACTGTCGACTATCCACTGACTATCTCCAAGGTGTGATGAACCTGCTTGGCTTGTCATTCCAACACACATGACCTAAATTCTTCTTACCACTGCTAGAAGAAAATTACTCTTCCTTCTTACCCTTCTTGGGTCCTCCTTTCCTCACTTTCCCTATAAAAGCAAGTTCTTGGGGCTTCACATAGTTTGGTTGCTAATGTTTCATGCCTTGTTTCTCCCTAGACGAGTGCATCCATAAGCTTTCTTAAAAGTTAGCAGGGGTTCTCAAGCACAAACACCCTGCACAAAAGCTTCCCATGGTGGTAAGAAACCATTTGGTGTAATGTGCACTAACTCCTCCTCTTCGATCTTCACACTGATCACAAAGAGCTAATCTCTAAGCTCGGTGATTTTCATCAAGTAATTGGCCATTGTCTATATTAGTCATGCAAGTATGGGTGAGTTTAATCTTCAATAGCAAATCCCAAAAGACATTGACACTATGGTATAGAGAATTCAATGACTCATACATTCCTCCGTCGATTTGCTCACGATAGAAGAATCAACTAATCCTTCATGTAATCCAAGATGAACCTCTTCACCTTAATAAATTTATTCTCATACTTAGCCAATTGTTGGGGATTGGTAGGAATTGTAACCTTCCCTTCAACTATGCTCCAGAAATCCATCTCTTTGATTGGCATCTACAACCTAAATTTCCAAGGGTTGAAGTTGGAAGCTCCCTCTAGTTAGTCATACTCTCTGAAACCTAACATCATGTTAGCCATTCCTATAGTCCCCTTGAACACAAATTTAATCAAGATAGATCAACCAAAGAAGCATCTTATCACAGGTTCAAATCACCCCTCTCGAGCATTAAAAAAACCTACTCCACTCACAAGAGTTTCCTGGGCATCGCACCCACTAACCTCTCATAGGCCGTGGTGCCTCTCACTGGCATGGATCTACTTCGATCACTACAGATTTCTATGCATCACACCCACTAAAATCTTCCATTCTCAGTGCCCTCTCAAAAGTGCTGAATTCTCCATGCACTTGGACCAAAAATCCTAGCAGCACGATTCTAATACCATATTAAGATTTCCCCCCATGATAGCAAATCTGCACTCATAGAACTTAAACTCTGTAGCTGAATCTGAAATCTTCTGAAACAACTATCAAAACTTCGATTCTACATAAACCAAAATGTTGTGTGGAAGACTCAAAAGTGTAGACACCACAAATCAAGAGGTTAGGTCACTCCAGCAGCAAACAGATGATAGATCTAAGAAAAGATAAATCTGGAAAATCAAATCAGCATGCTAAATATGTAATCGGCCCAGCAGAAAATAGATAACAGATCTATAAAGAAATCAGATCAGCACACTACCATCCCAGCAGTAAATAGAATATAAGTCAGATCAGCACATTAAATCTGTTCCAATAATCAGATATCTTTCTGTTACAGCAGAAAAGAAGATTACATAAACCAAAATCAGCTACCCTAAGCTTACAATGCAAAACTAACTAGCTTCTCAGAAGCTCATAAAGCAAAACACAATCACTGCCAATCACATATATTACATACTAGCTATTCATGTATAAAGTAATGCACCCCTCTTTCCCTTTTATAGAATAACAGAAGAGAGGAAGTTCCAAAGTAAGCCTCTAGAATGGTACTCCACATAACAAGGTCAAACCCTAACCCCTAAGAGAGTGCACCCTACATGAGAATCTTCCCCATCTAGAGTGCCTCACATGTGCTAAGGGTTGGTGGGTTACTTGACAACTTGTGCAAGCATGCTTCTCCAAGTGCATCCCAGCATGTGCCAAGGTAAAGTAAGCTCATGCACACATGTGCCTCCTAACCCTTAAAAGATGCCTTCTAGAGTCTTCCAAGCAAATCGATCCTCCAAATAATAATTTTATAAGAAGATATGTGCCACGTCTGGACTGAAGATGTGGGACAAGTGTAACTGCTAACTCCTTTTCTTCATGATGTCTTCCTTGGATGAAGGGTGTTCCACCAAATGGATGTATGCTTGACCTTGTAGATGGGTTTTACGTACCATGTGTCTTCATCCTATGAAGGGCATTCCACCATAATGTCTTGTAGAGCGTGCTAATACCTCACGTCCTGTCTCCACATATGTAGGGCATGCCTTGTATGATGTCAGATGTGCCCATGAAGATGAACATGCCTCCAAATATGTAATTTTGCCTTGGGGAAAGTGAAAATGCCTCAAAAGTATCATCAATGAAAGATTATGAATCAAAATGTGTGAAAATGCCCACCTATCTCCAATGCCTAGGCCTCATGCATGTTCTAGTGGTAACAAGTCTTAGGTCATTATTATTTAAACAAGGTAGTTTTCATCATGAAGGAAAACACTAAATCGCGAAAGGGAAACTGGAAACTCTCTATCTCTGACTTACGCAAGATGACCTAGGCTATGAATAGAAGTGTAAGCTTAGCTAAGGAAGCGTCAACTAGCACCATTGCCTCAACACTTGTCACAAAGACTCCTAGAAAGAAACAAGACCCTAAGGCAATGTTAGAGGGATTGGGCTTCTTTAAAAAATTAAGGTGGGGCCATATACACATATGGGCATGTTGCAAGGTCAATAAGTTATCTTTGTCAACCCTAATCTCTTCTTTGTGACAAACTTGCCCTTCTCAAAGATTATTTCAACGGAAAACCCATGGCAGTTCTAGCAAAAATCCCTAATCATCCATGAAAAGAATAAAGAGATGGAGAAACCTCACATTGAACCCATCCTTCCAATCCTCCCAAAGATATTCAACTAAGTGCTTGGAGGGGAACTCTCAATCTTCCAACCATGCCTTTAGCAAATGAAGTTCTCCTCTATTTATACCTTTCAAACTATATTGCACAAGGACCTGTCCCCCCTTCCAAAAAAAACCATGTACCCGCCATTTCGATGATTTAGGGACTTTGGGAACCCTAGAAAACATCCCCACACTGTTGGGAACTTCATCAGGGACTCGACGACTTGTTGGCCATCCCCAAGAAATTCTAGGCAGATTTCAGGGAAGTTCCAAACATATTTCAAGGACATTCTAGGCAGATTTTAGGCATGTTCTAGGCCATTTCAAGGATATTTCGGTCATGTATCTTCAAATTTGAAAATGGACATTGATGATTGGACAATATGATCATTTTTCCCATCCATTTTTTTGTATTATACTGAATCTAAATCAGTTGTACAAGTTGCAACTCAAAACATGGGTTTTGTAGGATGGGTTTCAATTTGGATCTTTGGCGATTTAACTATTGTCTTTTCAATGACAACAGTATAGCAAGCAAAGCCTCCATGTCAAAAAAACAAGAAATGCAACATTTCAAAAGGTTGATCCTTGTGGTTATTGATCTTGTTCTTCTCATTTTTGGGGTCATCTCAGCCTTTACATATTGTACATGAGTTTATTAGAGATATAAGGCTTACCCATGTAATAAAGTCACCTTAGTGACTTTAGCTTAAAAGATTAGGGTTTTCGTCTTTTAGAGTTTTTGTCTCCTAGGGTTAGGGTTTTGGTCTCTCAAGCTCTTTATAAGAGCAAGGACCCTCATTGTAATATTGTACTGTTCAATAATAATATTGTTCAGTGTTTGGAGATCATGTTTTCAGTATCGTTAAACCTACCTAGGGTTTCTTCAATTCTCGTAATATGGTATCAAAGCAGGGAGATCCTCATGGTCAAGTTCAAGCAATTAATTAAAAGGTAAAGAGGGTCCTCCATCCATCGAGTGAGAGGATCGTGAGACAGAGGCCACCACGATCCAAAGAGTCGTTGTGATAGAGTTATATACAGTTCCATTTCACGCTAGAAAGACCCTAGCCGCCAATCAAAGGAGTCGTTTGTTGTTTCAAGAAGGAGACACCATATCTATTCGTTGTTTCATATCTCTTCGTTGTTTCAAGAAAGAGACACCATATCTATTCGTTGTTTCATATCTCTTCGTTGTTTCAAGAAGGAGCCGCCATGTCTATCCGTTGTTTCATATTAAACAGAGCCACACCTTGAAAGGAAGTCGCCATATGTTCTAGCCGTTAAGAAGATAAGTCGCCCACGTTTTGTTTAGAGCTATCGAATTAAGAGGAAGATTTCTAATCAAGCTCGTCATGGAGATAGTGCCTAATCCTTGTATACATGCCTACACTATAAGTGTTTAGAATGGTGAAACAAGCTATGGAGTAATAACTATTACAAGGAGTTATTTGTCCAACGATTGTAGTGTGGAGTCAAATGTAGAGCCAAATATAGGAAATAAGTGGACGGTTGAGGATACAAGTGAAAGCAATTGTGTTCTTGTAAGAGGATTTTTAACTGATGGATCTGTTGCATCTGCTTTAACATGGGGCATGGGAAGGTTGTTGTTGATGCAGCAATCCGCGTACCATTCATGCTGCTGCAAATCTTCAATGGTTTCCAAGGTCATTTCTGAATCGCTTTCTCCTCCAATGTTCGATGCTTTTTCATTTCCTTTTATCAATATTTTTTCTAGTCCTTAGCCTTTCATTAATTTTGTTAACTTGATCTCCAAGCCAGACTCCTAGATTCTAGATATCCACTTCCCCCTGATGCCCAAACAATCTTGTTGTGATAAGATGTCTCTCACAGCTGGGTGAGAAACAAAGAAAACTATCCTAGAGTGCCCCACATAAAATCTGAAATGCTTCAATGATTGGACCAAGGCATAATCTTTTTTTCCATGATGGTGTATTTTAACTCGTCACCTCTATGTCCTTTGCTCATAAAAGCTATAGGCTATTCCAATCTTTGTTCATTACTTTGTAAGAGTACACCTGTAATCATGAATTTTGAGGCAAATGAAAATATCTGAAGTAATCATGGCTTACCAATATTGGTGCTCCTGCAACAACTCCTTTGGCCTCATGGAATGCCCTCTTGCTCTCATTGCTCCATTTAAGATCATAATCTTTCTTCAACATTTTTGAAATGGGCTTAGTGATCTCAACAAAGTAGGTCTAAATCTCCAGATGAAATTGATTTAACCAAAGAATGACTATACCACCCACTTGCTTGAGGGTAATGGTACTTGCAAGATCCCTTCTATCATTGTTGTATCAATCTCAACGCCTTCTTTAGACACAATATAGCCATGCAAATTTCCTTCATCTACTCCAAAAACTAATTTCATGGGATTAAGAGAAATCCCATATTTCTAGCACCTTTCAAAAAACAATCCGAGATGGTGGACATGTGCATTCCTTTCTTTAAACAAAACAGTTAAATCATCTTGATAAATCTCAATGATCTTACCCATAATATCCTTGAACGCATAGTCCATAGCTCACTAAAAAGTGGATCTAGCATTGAGCAAACCAAATGGCATCCTGAGATATTCAAATGTCCCCCATGGTGTAGTGGAAGTTGTCTTATGTCATTCCTCCTTCACAAGAACTTGGTTGTAACCTGAGAAACCATCCAACACAGACATCATACTTGATCGAGTAACTTTTTGCAGTAAGTGATCCATATTAAGCAGTGGATAATTGTCTTTAAGAAATAATTGATTCAAATTCCTGAAGTCAACATATATTCTCATTTCTCAACTCTTTTTTCTAATCGGCACCAACATGGCCACTCAAGATGAATTCCTCATGGAAGTGATAATTTTAGCCTCCAACATCTTTTGCAACTCCTCCTGTATGA
Source organism: Picea engelmannii (assembly GCA_009831015.1). Taxonomy (NCBI): domain Eukaryota; kingdom Viridiplantae; phylum Streptophyta; class Pinopsida; order Pinales; family Pinaceae; genus Picea; species Picea engelmannii. The sequence goes on along the minus strand of ML777595.1, from coordinate 16,798 downwards.
ACTATGCCAATTTTGGATTCATGTGTCTTAACTTTTGACGGAAGGATTTGGCTTCTTCCTTCAATGGGAACAGTATGTTGAATGATGTCTCCCTTATAATCCTTGAGATCATCATAGGTCCATGTAAAAATATCCTTGTATTCTTGGATGATGGTTTCAATTTCTCTTCTCTCTTTAGTAAAAAAACCTTTTCCAATTCAAATGAGCTTCGAGCTTTCTTCTAATCCAGTGTTTATTTCCATGCTATCTTCAGGCTTTCTTGTTTCCTTTGACTTTTTGTACATCGATCAAATATCTTCTCTAATAGGATAAGACCAATGGGAAACGTATTCTCCTTCCACTACATGGCCTATGGTTCTTCATCATCTTCACCTTGCCAATTTATCTGGTACTAGAAGAACTCCCAATTATGCAAAAATACAATGATCTATGCATCATGATGGAAAACCTACCAATTCTCAAAATTATCTAGGGCAAAGAGTCTAAAAACAACTTCCATCACGTGTTGCTTTGAATCATTTCCTCACATGGCTGAAGAGTCGCTACAGTGACCGCCAGTGCAACAACATAAACATTATCTTCCCTTGGGATGGCTTCGATAGAAAATGCATCAAACAAATGTATCATGTCCCATACTACATGTCTGTACTTCTTCAATTCGTCATTTTTTACAACAATTTCGCTTATTGCTTTCATCACCACCAAATCATAATCCCCGATGTCTTGTAGCACCTTTATGCTCATTTCTCTTGCCAACTCCAAACCCAACAACAATGCTTTATACTCTGCAATATTATTAGTGCAATCAAATTCTAATCTATAAGAAAAGAATGTGGTCTCACCTTATGTGGATGTGAATGTGATCACTACTACAACACCTACCCTAGATCGGGCTCCATCAAAGTGCAAGCTTCCATAAGGATTCATTTCCTTATCAAATGCATCCCCCAAAAGTGGGACTATGGACTGTGCCATGATAACGTAGTTTCCAAATCATCTTTTGCACATACCAACTCATTCATTGGATCCTTTAAGTCTTCAACATGATATACATCATGGGCTCCCTGCACAGTGTGACATATGTGTTTTCACATGTGGTATGGTGGCATAAGATAGGCCCATCTAAATGCTTCCATCCAAGTTAGTAGCCCAATTTCTCAATAACAATATACCTCGTGAATCTAGGACATCAATGACCACCATGTCCATCAAAAGAGTAATATGTAGATAAATAGCCAATTTAACCTAGGGATCCTTATTCAAACCACAAACCCTGAATTCTCTTGAATCGATGGCACACACATTTCTATAAGGTCATGTGGTTTGGAGACCAAATTGATTCATGACCTTTAAGGACATAGCATTTGTAGAAGCCCTTGATTCTAGCATACAATTATGAAGTAGCATATCATTCACCATCAATGTGATATAAAAGGAGGAGTGACTACCATTTTTTCCTCCTTAATTCATGCCTTGAAATACTACAAAGCACTCTTCGTTAGCATCTTCAAAACCAAAAAAATTCTTCAATTCTTCCCTCTGTGAAGGGGTCTTTGCTATTTCCATGAACAAAATTGCTACTTTGAATTTAGACAATTCATTGGGCAAATCCACATTCAATGTAATTTGCATACCTTCACTTCCCTATTCTTATGAGGACTTTTTGGCAGCTCCATCTGTTGGGCAAGGAATCTAATTAATGTGGCTTCTTTGAACATGTCTTCCTCCTCTATGCTTCTATGTGATTCCTTGGTTTCTTTGAGTATAAATATTCAACGTTTTATCCTTGAGTTCCTTGTAAGAAGGTTTTTAACCTGACAGTTCTCGTACTTTGTCACCACCTGTGCTCTTCTCTTTTATTTCACCCATATCTTCTTTGGAAAGAACATCAGCTTTTCCTCCTAAAGTATAAATGAGACCATCCTCATCAACAAAGCTCAAATTATTCATTTCATTAGGATCCTCATACATACCTTCTTTAATCCATCCAATGAATTCTGGACATGTTTCTTCAACATGAAAAGCCTTGCAATATCTACACCATAAATCTTCTTCTTCATTCACCATATTAGTAAGAGTTTTACATGGACAGGAGGCATTGGCTCTTCTGGACCTCTATTCCTGTTAGAACTGAAATTCCTTCTTCATTGACATTGACCTTGTTGTGCTCTTTCCATTCGGATGATCATGTTTTGCATTCCTAACACAGACACTCGTACTCCTATCACAGACATCTAAATTTTCTCCAAAGTGTATGTCGGGCTTCACCATGCATATTGAAGACACTACATGCATGAGACAAAAACCCTGTTAGAAGGCTCATATTGGTATGGGTGACTATATCACCTACCTCTAAGGATATCTCATACCAAGCACTAACCAGGTGATATATCAAAGAAATCAAGTACACTCATAAGCTATTCTTAAACAATAGTATGAATTCATATGCATACCTTGATATTATGATAGATTTTAGACTAACTTCTCCTTCGTCAATAATTCAGCCAAAATATGTCTCCAAAAAAGTGATGGCTCTATTGAGTGTAGCAATGTAAGAATAATGCGAAAATGTCAAATCCGCAATAGGAAATATGGTTTTTATCAATATATATCAAGTCATAATAGTTAGGAAGCATAAGTGTGCAATTTCCTAGAGAAGAGGTTATGGAATGTTGATGAGAAATGACCCCCGTTTCTCCTCTCTATGTACTGGTAAATTTTTACCAATGCTCCACCAAGTTTCTAGGCTTGGGGACACAGGAATGAGGAAACACATTCAGGGGACATCAAGAGCAATGTTGCATTTATTGTTATCAGGAATTTATTGCCAGGGGTCCAGAAAATAAATTATCGACAATATCGGGTAAATTATCAGAAATTATAAAGAAACTTAAGAAAATACAAAAATAATCAATTTTTTAAATATCTAAAGCAACAACAACATCAAACAAACACATTGCTACATAGATATGAAAACAAAACTGATATATAAGATGTATAAGATGTCAAGTGGTACATTAATCATCAATACTGAAATATGATATTTGTCTTGACTCTTGAGTCATAAGTCCTGAGTCATGACAAGGTAATACAAATCACATCAAAACAAAAATAAATGCATCTCATGAGATGATCATCATGAGGCATCTAGATACTATAAGTATAAACATAATGCGCCAATAAGGCATGGCCAAGGATTAGGTTTCCCCCACCCATGAGAAGCTTGCAATTCCCGTGTGGTTCCTCAATTCTTCCCTTTGATTTTCCTTCCTAGCAATATAAAGAATTGAATTCTTTGCAACAAGGACAACATCTAGGGTAGCTAAAGGGAAAATTTCCACTTCATGCCCTGGGATTTTGGCAAGGTGGTATTTCAAGCGGTAGAGCCTCATATGGTTCACCATACTCCCACATTGGATCCAATGGCTTTGCCATTTTGTAGAGCACTGATTAAGTCTTTAAAATTTAAACCTACAGCAAAAAACAAATGGGGAAATTCAGAATCCAGATCCTCAAAAACTAGAAGAATGTTGCAAGTAGAATATCATAGCTACATAAGTCTTAAATCTCCCACATTAAAAAATGGCAAGAAGAGGCATATCTAATGGACATTGCAAACTCTATACCAAATCTTGAAAAACAAAGAAAAGAAAGGCATAAATTTTTCTACATACCTAGGAATATGGATATGGTAGATTGGAGTAAATCCCCACTCCACAAATGCTTAGTTGATGGCAATGAAAACTACAGATTTCCCCCTGTTTGCTTGATAGAAAATGGTCACAATACCCTCAGAGCTCAATCCCCCTAAGCATCATTTGCAAAATGAGAGACTAAAACCCAAAATCGCAATTTAAAGTTGAAAAAAACGGACGGAAAAGCAGCAGGGCAATAATTTCCATCATCTTGCGATAATTACCTAAATTATCGCAATAATTTCAATTTATTACGATAATTTCCGGCGATATTATCGTTGAGATCGGTTTTGGCGATATTATTGCGATAAGTGCAAACTGATCTAGAGGCACCCTCGAAATTTAGGAAACATCATGGGAAACGTCGACACTCCTAACATAGGGGACCTCATCTTAAATTCTAAAAAGATAAAATTTTAAATATATGAGAAACAATGACAAGTCACAAACATGAAAAATGAAAGCATGAAATTAATATTCACATCCGCTTTAGGGTTTTTAATCTTCTGTGTTTTTCTAATGACTTTTTTAAGGTATTGGAAAAAAATCTTAGGGGGACACCCAAGAGTCCCCCCCTTTTTGAGGAGGGAGCAGTGTGCCCATGAATCCCCCAACAAAAGGAAAACATCCCCATTTCTTGGGAAATGCCCCCTACATCTCCCCAAGTTTCCCCAAAAGGGGGGTGTGTGGAAACATCCCCCACTGAATTTCCCCATCCCGAAAAGATGGTAAGTGTGGGGGACAAGCCCCCCACCACAGGGAGCACATCCCCATGTAACACTGATTTTTACTGCTAAAGGTCAGGATGGAAAATACTTTAGGGTGGCCAGCTGTAAGCTCAATTGGGCCCACCATACATGCATCTAATTCAAACTTCTTTATTAAGATGGCTTACTTTTCTAATAAAAAATTATTTTCCTTTTTCTAACTTTAGGTTATCATCTAATACATTAAGAATGCTTGGGGCTAAATAGGAATCCTATTATTCAGGAACCTAGACTATAATAAAAAGAATCTTGTATAGAAAATTGAAATATCTTTGAACACTATGAAATTAAGCATCAAATTTTCACATAGGAATACTCAACTATAATGTATCATTTCTAATGTTCAAGCAATTCACAACCAGCTTTACAAAGATGAGTTGCCTGAGGATAATCTAACCTATCACTACTCTATACTATAAGTGAAACAGATGTTACTAAAAACTATTGCATCAGATTGACTTTAAAAATTGGTTTTCTTGATTTATTCATGTGCTTTTGTAACAGATAAGACTCGATACAACAAAGTTATCAATCCTTTACTTCCCAGTTTAACTTTTCATGTAAGGAACTATGAGAATTGTCCCTCCTTGGGCATAGGCCACTTAGCTTGCTCATTAAGAGGACTTATAGAGTCTATGAATGGCCAACTATGGTCTGATAGTCTCGCTTTTAGTCAATGACAACAACAATGTAACTTGGCTGGAATACAAGTATTTACATATAGCACTTATAGACAAAGTCATTATGATCAGTATATTTTTTGTGTTGTACCGTAGCACAAGGGAAACCCAGAAAGATTATAAAAGAGAGAATGAATTTGACTGACTGTCTAGAACCCATGTAGACCCCAAGAACTAGGAGACAAGTTTTAAAAATAAAGAAACAAAATTCTGTCAAACAGTAACTAAATTTTACCTATCATCTGGGCTTTTCTAAAATGATTCATCTTGAATCCCTAACTATCAAAATGTGGATCTAAATGTGGTCGGGATGGTGAGGAAACAAATATGTCCAGCACCACCCTCAGCTAGGGCTTTGCCTAATCTCACTGCCCCTTCCAATCTCTCCTGATGCTATAAGCAACCAAGCCAGCAATCCTTCTAGCAAACCATCTTCATAGGCGGCTTCAAAGGGTTTCTGTATTGCTCAGCTTTCAGGCATCTCTCAGAAATTTGTGTCCTACAAGGATGTAGTCAAGGCAGGAATGTATTTGCCCGACGCTCTGCAGAAAAGATTATCAAACAAGTCAGAAGTTTTAGTGTAGAAAAATTGGAGAATGTCACAGTACTCCAAGTCTCCACAGAATGAACCAAAAATGGTCTCCAAAACTACAAGGATCGTGCTCTTATTTGCAGGTGAAATGGTATTTGGCTGAATGTATATGCAGTGCTAGACTGGATAAATAAGCATTGGAGCGAGAATTAATAGATAAATTTCTATGCCATGGGTTTTTTCCTGTTTACTTTGAAACCAAGAAGACAGGGATCAAATCTTAGAGTGGACTGTGATTTGGGGGAAGAGTTGGACTCTTCAAGAAAGGCTGGTTCCCAGACTTCAACCCAGCAAGAATGTCTGTCACCACTACCCCAGTGTGGATGAGGCTTTGAACACTTTAATGAGGAAGAAATGTCTGAAAAAATCGGAAATGCTTTAGGATTCAGGAAGATATATCAACTCAGACAGCAGAAATGGAGAGGAAATAATGTTTACTCGCACTAGGCTGTGCATTGAACTCGATCTCAACAAAATCCTGCCAGATAGAATTATCTTGGACCTCAATGGCTCCCACTAGACCCAACTACTAGACTATGAAAACACTCCCATGAATTAAGGCCCAGGGCACTGAACTGCCTAACCTGTAGATGTAAGATCTACCATAATTAGGACACTTTATGGCAAGTTGTCCCAAAAGGCCGTCTTAGGCAGAGTCTGAGAATACCACCCCCTCCATTTCACAGGCTACAAATGGAGAATATTGTCAAAAAGTTACAAGGAGAGGGAAGAAAAATTCCAACTGGCTTGAGCACCAGAATAATGAAGGAAGTGGAACAGTCAAGGAAGGCAACCACTGCCTGTATAAGGACACAAAAAACAAATCAGAGCATCCCAAAAAAGAACCTCAAAAAATGATAAGGAACAGTCCTTCAAAAGATGTTGAGAAACTAAAGAGCTTGAGTACAATGGAAGCATCTAGACCAAGTTCCCAAAGTTCACATCCAAACATCAGGTTTCTCCTTATTACAAAGAAGGGAAGTTAGAAGCTACCACTGGTCATCCAGATTCGATTTGTTTACCTGATGATTGTCCTTGTAAAAAGTTAAAACATGCAAACCACAATAGGGCATGTGCTCAACTGTTTTTAACCAGTTTCTTTTCAGCTCTCCACCTATAGGTATAGCTGGAGTAGTTGTACTAATTACCTAGGTTTCGTTGATATTTGAAATTTTAATTTTTTACCAAAAAATTGAAAAACAAAAACTCTCAATTTTACTTAGAAAAGGGGTCAATGTGAAATATCTTACAAAAACACAGTGAACTAGTTAACACAAAAAGTTGTAAAAACAAAGTGGAATTTATCTTTTAATGCCAATGCTAATATAATGTAAAGCAGCATGCCTCCTATTCAAACAGGTTCATAAAATCACAATTTTAGATAGACAAAGAACTTACTCCAATAAAGAAATGCAACCACATTGGCCCCCTCAACCGGTTCTGAACAAAAGGCATAACTGAAAAACAGATAAATATATAAGAAAAACTCCAAAAGTGTTTTGTGCAGTAAATCATCCACTATTATCATCATCATAATGCATCAAGGGAAATTAGTTAGAATAAGTAGGAAACAAAGGTAGCAGAAGATCCACTGGATCTTCTGTTCCATGTTCCGCCTTGGGACCTAACGTTTCAGCTGCTTTTCACTCATTTCTTTTGCCCCATAACTGCATAAATGAGGGTCAAATAATAAACAGCTATGTGGAAGAAATATATTATGTATAAAACATCTTGCTCCATACTGACACACTGGAAACAATCATTTATATCCAATCCAGATAGTTATCATTCTATATTTTTCTTTCAAAAATCTTCACAAAAATGAAGCATCCAGCACTGAAGAAGAAGAAAAGATAAGATAGTTTTATTAATGTCCAACAAGTGACAATAAATCTGGTCAATGGGCCTCAAAAGTATATCCGGCATAAGTACACAGCAGAAGTGCAAAAGCAACTACTTAAACTACTCTACTAAAAGAAGAAAGAGGAGCCAACTAACTAGTCAGTAGAAATAAAAGTAGTGCAGATACAAAATCCTGTTCAACATAGAGAGAAGGGATCAGGATGTGCAAGAACTACATGCAGAATGAGGGGAGAGAGAGGAAGAGAAAGAGGCCCCCCCATCAGAGTCATTAATCACCACAAAGGGGCCAATACACTGCCTAGTAATACCATCTGGAAGGGCCAAGGGAACCTCGCTATGTAATCATAGGGCCCTAGATCGAAGAGGTCCATCCCTCTTGGCATTCAAGGCCATGGGGGAAGAATCTCTGGATGGAAGACTGGCTACTTGAGTGGACTTGGAGAGCAATATTTTGTACAAAGTGACTCTAGCACTAGGATCTCCCAAAGTTGATCTATTTGATGCCTCAATGGTTGCTATCTTGCAAAGAGGTCCTTCGCTCTTGGCATTCAAGGCCGGGGCCGAAGAATCTCTGGATGGAAGACTAGCTACTTGAGTGGACCTGGAGAGCAATATTTTGTACAAAGTAACTCTGGCCCTAGGATCTCCCAAAGTTGATCTATCTGATGCCTTGATGGTTGCTATCTTGGGAATTGGAACTAGAGCTCCTCCAAAGTCTCGTGGAGGTCTGTCGACTTGTTAGGGGAGGGGGCTAGAAGAAGTTCTAGGTATCACTGATCTAGTATCTATAGTGCTCAAAAGTATAACTAGCATAAGCACACAATGGGAGTGCAAAAGCAACTCCTAACACTATTCTACTAAAAGAAAAAGGAAGAGATAACTAACTAGTCATTAGAAATAAAAGTAGTGCAGATACAAAACCATGTTGAGCATAAAAAGCAAGGATTAAGATGTGCAACAACTACGAGGCAGAATGAGGGGAAAGAGAGGAAGAGAAAGAGGCACCCTCATCAGAGTCATTAGTCACCACACAAGGGCTAACGCACTACCTAATAACATTGTCTACATAATATCCAAGGCCAAGGGAACCTGACTATGTAATCCTAGGGGGAGCCCTGGATCGAAGAGGTCCATCACTCTTAACATTAAAGGTTGGGGAAAAGAACCTTGGATGGAAGACTAGCTACACGATGGGACCTCAAGAAAAGTATTATGTACAAACTCCAGAGTGAGTCCAGCCCTGGGATCTCCAAGAGTTGATTTATTTAATGCCCTGATGAGATCTATCTTAAGAACTAGAGTTGGAGCTCCTCAAAAGTCTCATGGAGATTTGCGGACCCATTGGGGGTGGCTACAAGAAGCTCCAAGTCTCACCAATCTAGTTTTTAAAGTGCTCTGGGCCTTCGCTACTATTTGTTACCACCAACAAACAGGGTAATAGGGAGGAAGGAGGTTATCCCCCTAATGGGATTTGGTCAAAGAGGACCATGTAGGGTCCATCATCTATTCCCTAACACCTCCCTCATGAAAAGAGCCAGGAATTTATGATTTGTCTAGCGAAAGAAGGTGAAGAGGTAGCCTCCCCAGTCCCAATAGAGGTAGTGAAACCACCCTATAATCTCATAATAGTTGGGACATTTGAAGATGAGGTGATCCTCCAATTCACTATATTGTAAGCGACATAGTTGGCAAGTCATCTCAAAGCATGGGATGTGGTGATCTATCTCAACCCAAAACTGACCAATGGGGGATCCAATCACTATGAACCCAATGTTCGCTCATATACTCGGTTCTAACAATAAGACCACCACTCAACTATATGAAGTGTTGAGAATAAAATGCCATCTTGGGGCTAAGCCCTTAAGGGGGAAGGCACAATCCAAGTGACTTCAATTTACTAGTTGTAGATATACTCTATAATCACCTGGTTCTAGTCATTTCAATCAGTAGAAATGGTCACCAACTGAAGCAATCAAGAAGCATCTAAGAACCAACAACAACTGTACCTAGGGGGCTTTGGAAGCAATATCCTTTGAAAAATGAAGACCTAGATAGGGATACATATCCCTACCAAAATTAAAGTCTCCAAGGCTCCTAACTCTAAAGAACGGAAACGGATCTAAAGATGGTCTCGAGGTGTAAAGGACCTCAAACTCCACCCAGACTATGCGTTGATGAATTATTTATTTGCAACTGATGAAGCCTTATAACATAAGGCTCTAAAATCTCTCCATCCTAACCCAATTGACCCAAAGAAAGCTAGGTCCCCAGACCTTGGAGCCATAAAGGACTAGGAACATGATGATCGTGTCCAATAGGTGCATATCGAATGAGATGCCCTAGAAGTGAAGCTAAAAACACCATCTCTCGAGCCAAGCAAGGGAACCATGTTCCTTGTTAAGTTGAGGCTGGAAAGCATGCCTCAAGCTAAATCAAGACCCTAAGAAGTAAACTCCCAAATATGTCTAGGTCGTGGCTATCTCAATCTCATCCCCTCAGAAGTAAAAATAGTAGTCAAAGAGAGTACATTGAGACATGTCAAAGATCATAACCCTAGTCTTACTAAGGTTAACCGTCAACTGTCAAAGATCATGAAAGCTAGATATGGTGTCAATCTATCTATACAGCCCCTCATGTGAGGTGGCCAAGAGGATCATGTCATTGACAACTAAAAGCAAGGAGATCAAGATGTGGTGTAGAATACAACCATCACCATCTTGTATGTGCTCTAAGAGAAAAGACCCTAGCTCATCAATAAAGATCCCAAAGAGAGTCAACGAGAGAGGATAACCTTGTTTGACCCTATAGTGCTCCTAATGAAGTCTGAGAGGCCTTGGATAGTACGAAGATGACCAAGCACCAACTCATATATTCTCATGATGGCAGCAAAAGAGTCTCTGAAAGTCTGAAGTCAAGAGATGTGCCCATGTGGACGCATGCATACACTCAAAAACAAGATTCAGCACCCAAGGAAATGTATTGTTTGCATTCAAGTCATAAAAGAACATAGAAATTGTGTCATTTAAATAATGTTATGTCCATTAGGCATAAAAGAACATAGAAATTTTGTCACTGAAATAATGTTATGCCCATTAAGACAGTAAGCGAGAATCCAAAAAAATAAGGGCACTGTTATAGGAAGTACACTGAAACAAATCTTATCACATGCACAGGAGGTCATACTTGGTGCTTGGAAATCTAAAAAGCAAGTAATATAAACTATATTTTTCATAATGAAGGCCTAAAATATTCATTAAAATTTAACCCAGTTAATAAGATCATTTATAAACTAACAATCTGAAAATGCCATCTCATTTTGTGTATCAATGGGTCCACTGTGTTCACCTTGATTGAACCCATGAAACGCACCAAGAGTTCCTCCAGCAGTTGTTCCAACCTATGTAGCACATATCAAGATATTAAAAAATCAAATCTGCATGCAATGATCAGCAGTTGCTTATTATGTTGAAACCACCAAAACTACATAAGGAAAAGAAAAATAGAAGTTGCAATGATCAGCAGTTGCTTATTATGTTGAAAGTTACCACAAAAACTACATAAGGAAAAGACAAATAGAAGTTGCATTATAAGTTGTAAGATAACAATTAAAATAACTAATGGTACATTTCGAAATCATTATTTATATCAGAGCAGGTGAAGTTCTCCTGCTTAAGGGGATAACCCATAT
>ML777594.1:1169487-1182704 GCA_009831015.1 Picea engelmannii | reverse complement strand
CTCTTACAAACAGTTATACAGATCCTAAAAACATGGATCTGTATTTAATAAAGACAACTCAATTCTATCTAAACAACTTGAAATTAAAGTCTTTAACAACTAAACTAAATAGTCGAACTGTCTTCAGTCTCCAAAATCGCCATTTGCATCCTTCAGCTCCTGGTATCTGCAATGTTTTGAAAAATAGTAGGACACCTGTCTTTGACTGTTGGATTTCCCAACGTTCATGTCGATTTTTTAGGAAATGGTTTTGCATGTGTAACCAAAAAATCTCTCGAATCTCTGATGTTGAACTTCTTGCATGTGATCTAATAGTCCATTGATACACTAGAATTCCTTCAGAACCTATTTGGAATGAATTGTTGTGTCTTCGGCTTCAAAAATTGCTTTCACAGCTTTCAACAGCGCAACCATTTAATTTCTTCATGAGTTAGTTGTTGAAAGCTATCACTTTCCACAGCTAACGGGTAATAAAATAATAGCCTTGCACTGTTGAAAGTCCCGATTGTGCACAAAAAGAGTTTTCACATCCAAAATTTGATTTCAACCAAACTTAGTGTGTCTCAGATTTCTCACCTTGCATATTGACGGCAACTTGAGCGAGTACCTTCAGATCTGGATGGTGTTTTTGCTTCAATTTTTGTTTCAGCCTCCTTATCTGCCTTTTGAGGTGCTTGGAAAGCCACCACAGTCTATTGTAGTCTTTGGTGAGTTCTGTCTTCCTCTTCTTCTCTATGACACTCTCCTTAGCCAATCTTTCAAATGCAGCATTTGTCTTGGCGAAGTTATCAGATAACTTATTATACCTTTCTTTAATCACCCGTTCCAAGACCTCTTGTTGGGCAATTACCTCCTTGAGATGCTTGATCTTCTGAGACTTCTTTGATTTGGAGTTTTTTTATGATTCTCCCTGTTCTGTCTGACTGAAGGCTTCATAGTTTTGTGCACACTCAGCTGACTGCTCAGAACTCTTGATGACATGGCATTGGTCTTGCTGCTCAGATTCTGAATATGAATAGGGCAAATTTAGTATATTCTTCCCTGTACTCTGCTCTGTAGGATGCCCTATATTCTGTTGTGTAGTCTGCTCTGTGGTCTGCTCAAAGTTCAACTTTCTCTTCAACCTGTGAGGCTTCATTCCAGATATTCTGTCCTCTGAAGGTCCTGGCAAGGCCCTTCTTTTTCTTGAGTTGCTTTGAGGAAATGATTGTTTCATTGAACCCTTCAACTGTTCATTTACAGTCTGATTCTGGATTTCAAAACCTTCCCAGAACAGAAAGTGCTCCCAGCTCCTCCCCTGTTGTTTCAATTCTTCCAGGATAATCAATTTTATGAGGCTGAGGTGACACAAAGTAGTTTTCACGCTCAAGGGTTGAGCTCTAATTCTCTTGCATACCTTAGTCAAACTTTGATATAAGAAATAAGGCAAATTAATAGGGGTTTTGCCTGTGAAGTGATCTAGGAGTTTAAAGTGGTACATCATCAATTTATCATATCTTCCCTCTGAGGTAATGTACAATTGAATACCTTTGAATAATTCTTGCCATTCTTCATCTAGATATGAAACAAGCATACCTTTTCTCCATGCTTTGTGCCTGTACCCCTCTTTCAAATAAACTCTGAAATCCAATTTTTTGGGAGCAGTGGTTTTAAACCAGCTCTGACCAGTTCTTAGCAAACCTGTAGCTACGGCGATGACAACCTCATCCACTTTGATTTCCATGGACCCGATGCRAGATTTATTGCCATCAAAAGTCTTGGCAAAGGCTTCTGTTGTGGCCTGGTGGCACCCAACTTGCAACTTTTCAACGAATTCCATACACCCTGCATTCGAAAAATGCTTCTGGACTTCGGGATGTGATTGTAGAAAGGACAAGTTATCCAACTCTTTCTTGAGTAGAGAGCCACTGCGTTTTCTCACCATTTTGTAGCTCGAAAAACTTGACAATTGTAACCCCTGTAACTGCCTAGTCGAGCCGAGGTTCTACGTTGTTGAAAGCAGTTCGGGCTTCGGCTCTGTTTTGAAACAAACGAAAACTTCCACAGCATTCCGGAAATGATTTGTGATATGAAAACCATTGTTTGATTTGATGTTGTCAGGCCGGCGGTACCTCCTCTGTACCTGCATCACCGAACACGAACTTGCCATCCCGGATGTCATGAGTATTGAGCGTGAGTTCTGGGCCGGATTCAAATTACAGTCATCTTCTGACATGCATAATTGAGTTACTATCATTTCCCACTCTCATCAGCGCATGCCTTGGATTTACCTGATGTGGGATGATCATATCATCATTACCTCCAGACGTGGATATCAAGCACGTGATTCCCGCTTTCTTCAACAACGGCCCGTGGAAAAATGCTTATGTCAACTGTTCGCTTGCCACTTTCATCAGTGCACGATTCTATGGAAAACCCCTGTTAGTTGCGGAAAGTATGCACTTTCAACAGCGCACCACTTTGTATAAAACACTCCTTAGCTGTGGAAAGTATGGACTTTCAACAGCGTGCCACATTATAAAAAATTGCTTCATAGCTGAGGAAAGCATGTACTTTCCACAGCGCGCCACCCGCGAACTTGATTGTCAGACCTTTTGAATTTTACCACTTTCAACAGTGCATTGACTAATGAAAATATCTCCTTAGCTACTGAAAGTCGACACTTTCCACAGCGCACAATCAACTTTTGGACACTCATTAGCTGAGGAAAGTGAAAAAATGAAAATTTTGGAAAGAAGACTTTATGGGTCAAATTATTCCCTTAAGACAAACCAAAACCTAAATTTTTCAGCTATAAAAACTCAAAAATAACTTGAGGACACTACCGATAGCCATGCTATCCACTACAAAATTCAACCAAAAGGACGGTTTCATTTTGGGAGTTAACACCAACAATCGCTCCTTCACCCTGCTGTGAAGTTCTTTCATTGCCTCTGTGAATTTTTCAGTGCTTGCGCTCTTAGTTATTATTTGCTCTGAGTCCCTTAGTTTAGAAACTCCTCTTGGTTGCCTTCCATATACAATCTCAAATGGACTTTTGCATGTGCTCCTTTTCACTGAGTCGTTGTATGCAAACTCTGGCTGTGGCAACACATTGTCCCAACTGTTGTGGTCCTCTGTCACCAAGCTTCTTAATAAGTCTCCCAGACTCCTATTTACTACCTCTGTTTTCCCATCTGTCTAAGGATGATAGGAAGAACTAAACATCAAGTTAGTTCCCATCTTCTTCCAGAGTGTCCTCCAGAAATGTCCAATGAATTTTGTGTCCCTGTCCGAAACTATGCTTTTCGGCAATCCATGAAGTCGAATGACTTCCTTGAAAAACAAATTTGCGATGTGGGTCACATCGTTGGTCTTCTGACATGGGATAAAATGTTTCATTTTGGAAAACTTGTCAACCACCACAAAGATTGAATCATGTCCTCTTTGTGTCCTAGGCAATCCCAATACAAAATCCATGCTTATGGCCTCCCATGGCCCTTCTGGTATGGGTAATGGCTGATAGAACCCCGCATTTTGTTTCCTGCCCTTCGAATGCTGGCAAATTCTACATCTATCGACAAACTTCTTGACATATGCTCACATCCCCAGCCAAAAATATGACTCATTCAGCTTCGTGAATGTTTTTTCATGGCCAAAATGTCCTACTAATCCACCACTGTGCTTCTCCTTTAAAAATTTCTCCCTCATGGAGCATTTCAGAATACACAGTTGATTGCCTCTTAACAGCAATCCCTCCTTGATCATATAATCTATCCATGGGCTTCTGTCTCTGAGAACTGGATTCTCAGCTGCTTCATATGCCTCTGCAAAATATGCATCACCTGCATACATGTCCCTAATATTTTCAAAACCCAATGTTTTGATCCGGAACTCCTGCAGCAACAAACACTTCCTGCTCAAAGAATCAGCCACTTTGTTAGCAATACCTGAAATGTGTTTAATTACAAATGTAAAATTTTGCATATACTCTACCCATTTAGCATGTTTCTGATTCAACTTCTCTTGTTGAGTCACAAACTGTAATGCATGATTATCACTATACAAAACAAATTCTTTTGGGACCAAGTAATGCCTCCATTTCTTCAATGCATGTATGATAGCATAAAACTCTTTGTCATACGTGGAGTACTTTACTTTTTCCTCATCCAGATTCTTTCTGAAATATGCAATTGGTATGTCCTCCTTGCTCAAGACCGCTCCTATGGCAAATCCACTTGCATCACATTTTACCTGGAACACCTTCGTAAAATCTGGCAACACCAACACTGGTTGTTCCGTGATCTTCCGCTTCAACAGATTGAAGCTCTTCTCTGCCTCTTCAGTCCAATGAAAATATTTATATCTTTTCTTGACAGTATCCATCATTTTTGCGCTAATTCCACTGAAATTCCTGATGAATTTTCGGTAGAAACTAGCCAGTCCATGAAAACTTCTCACCTCGGAAATATTTCTCGGTGATGGCCAATTTTTAATTACCTCCACTTTACTTGGATCCATCTTTAATTCATTCGCCGATATGAAAAATCCCAAGTAAATGAGTTGTCTCTTCATAAATGAAGATTTCCTCATGTTTATCAACATCTTGTCCTACTGTAGCTTCTTCATTACTGTAGCTAAATGCTTCAAATGTTCTTCTTTCGTTTTGCTGAAAATCAATATGTCATCCAGATAAACAATGACAAACTTACCAATGAATTCCTTCAGCACTTCATTCATTAGCCTCATGAAGGTGCTCGGTGCATTCGTCAAGACAAACGGCATGAATAGCCATTCATACAACCCTTCGTTGGTTTTGAAGGTTGTCTTCCACTCATCGCCTTCCCTCATGCGAATCTGATGGTATCCACTTTTTAAATCAACTTTTGAAAAAAATTTGGCTCCACTCAGACAGTCCATCAAGTCGTCCATCCGTGGCAATGGAAACCTGTACCTAATGGTTATCTTGTTAATGTCTCTGGAATCAGTGCACATTCTCCAACCTCCATATTTCTTTGGGCTTAATACCATTGGAACGGCACATGGACTTAAACTTTCCCTGATTAGTCCTTTATCCAACAGTTCTTGTACCTGCCTTTTAACTTCTTCGTTCTCCTGTGGCATCAACATGTACGCAGCTTTGTTTGGCAAACTGGCTCCTGGTATGAGGTCTATATCATGACTTACACTCCTCATTGGTGGCAACGAATGAGGTAATTCTTCTACCACAATGTCAGCGAACTCTTCCAGCAGTTCCTGAATTTCTTCCGGCAAATCATCCACTCTTGTACTGGTCAAAACAATTTTTGGTTTCCTGACCACAAAGAATTGTGGATCTTCCTTCTTCTTTACTTCCGCCAGAAATTCCTTCCCACTCATGAGAAGTATTTTGTTTCTCACCTCCGGTTTCACCTCCTTATCCTTTATCAGAAGCAACCTGTGTGTCCTCCCATCCTTCTCTAAAGTATATGTGTTCATCCTCCCGTCATGAACCACATTTCTATCATATTGCCATGGTCTACCCAGCAATAAATGACATACGTCCATGGGAATAACATCACAGATTACTTTAGTGACACTCACCTGATGTCCCTTCTATAGCCATGAAACTTTGTATGGACTCGGTTGATCAGTTGTCTCCAACTCCATCTTTTCTACCATCTCGGTTGAAATGAGATTATCTGTGCTAACGTTGTCCACGATAACCTTGAATTTCCTGTCTTTGGTCTTGCATGTGGTTCTGAAAAGTCTGTTTCTTTGAGTTGTGTCCTCCACCTCCTTCTCGGGTGTTAAGAGAACTTTACACATCATCAATGACCTTCCGTCTTCTGCATATTCTGCTTCAGCATCTCGCCTCTGCACCTCGGTGATGTGAGCTTCTCCTCCATCCTTCTTCCTATCTGTACAGTCAACTACCTTGTGTCCATTCTTTCCACACGTGAAGCATGTAATGACTCCACCTCGGCCTCTTCCTCTACCTCTGGTATGAGGAAATGTGTTATTATCAGCGTATCCTCTACCCTGATTTGTATGTTTCCTTCGTTGTTCAGCGTGTTGGCCTCACTGTGAACTTCCACCTCTTTCTTTTCTAATATGAGGCTTCTTCCAGTCGTCCTTGGATTTCTGGAACCTATCTCGGGCAACTGACTTACCTTTTGGCTGGCTCCTACCTCGGCCTCGCTGTCCTAGCTTACGGCTCAGCTTCTCTTCAGCTTTCAATGCCATTTGACACGCATCCTCCACCGTTCTGATGGTTGTCATACTCATCTCGTCCTGGATATTGTATCTCAAGCCATTCATATACCTGGAAAATTTTTCATCATCACTTTCCCGATGACCTCCTCTAATATTTATCTTGTAGAATTCCTCAGTATACTCCTTCACTGTCATCAGCTTTTGTCTCAGGTTCTGCATTCTCCTGAACAGTGTGATTTGATAATCCCTTGGGATGAAATTTGCCTTCATCTTTGCAATCATTCGATCCCAGCTTTTGATCTTTTGCTTACCTTTGGAATGTCTTTCAGCTTGTAGCTCGTCCCACCATAATGTTGCCTGTCCCTTCAATTTTGTGACAGCATGCCTAACCTTCTTATCTTCTTCGATAGCTTCATAATCGAAGTAAGTGTCAAGAGCTCGAATCCAATCCAGTAGCTCTTCTACATCCAGATTTCCTTCATAGGTTGGAATGTCCATCTTTGTTTTTGAACTCATCTGGGTGATAGATTTAATTAATCGCTCATTGGCTGCAACTTCTTCTTGTTGTTCAACTTCAACTTCACCTTCGGAGTCACTCAGATCTCCAGCACTGGCTGTGCATCTCTGCGCTGCTTCCATATCTTCTAATCTCACTCGGAGATCACATATCTGGCTTTCCATTTATGTATTATGTGCTTGTCTCCCTCTTCCTCTCTTGTTCCCCCTATCCTCTGGATCGGGTGATTGTCTTTCTCTCCTCGGCGGCATGGTGAAATTTTCTTCTTTTCCCTGCTACAGAAAACAGAGAGATTTTCTCGCTCTGATACCACTCTGATGAAAACGCTCACCACCCTCACGGGCACGTCCGCTCACACAGGACCTTATTCTTCTCGGCCCGAAGAACTCTAAGGTTCTTCTATTTCCCTATCAGGAAATATGCTCCCACAGTTCTCTCGTGCGGTCACCCCCTTCCTTGATTTATCGGGGAATTGGAACTCATGACTTCACGAGTTCAAAGGTTGAACACTAGGTTCTCGGATCCCCGAGACCCGATGGTCAGTCAACTCGCTAACTTTTCCCTGAGGGATTTTTCTACTCGCGATCTCGCTACTCACGATACCAAACTTTGGTTCTCCAACCTCCGATATCCGAGGCACCGAAACTCCGATGCGCATGTGTGACTTGACCCGTCCACACCCGTCACTTCTATCGGGACTTCCACGCTATCGCGATATCACCACTCGCGACTTCGCTACTCACAAGGTTGAATAACTTCCACGTCGACTCCCAATGTCCGAGATGTCGAGACTCGCGACCTCACTCCCTCACGACTTCGCTTCTCACGAGGTCGAATAAATTCTACTTCGACTCCCGATGTCCAAGATGTCGAGACTCGCGACCTCGTTCCCTCACGATTTCGCGATTTTCGTGGCCAAGTTCTCGAACCTTTTCTCACGAGGCTCCGATGCACGATCCCATGTGCGGATCCAACAGTCCTTCCGTGATCCGGATCCAACGGCTATTCACCTTCTCGCTTCTTGTGTCCTCGTGACTTTGAATACCCAATACTTGGGCTCTTACCCTGCGAGCTCCCAAGTTCATGAGATCCTTAGATCTCCGCCACCTGTCCTTCTCAAATGGACGGCTCACAGCCTCCTCGCCACTTCGCCGCTTTTTGTCCTCGCGCCTCGTGACTTTTAACACCAATTTCTCAACCCTTCTACTTACGAGTTCCCGAGATGTGAGGTGCCACCTATCCACTTGCCAACTCATGTGGATCCACACTATCCTCGGAGAAATCGAGATATTTTTTATCATAATATCGCGACTCTCCTTACCAAACTTAGGATGCTTTCCTCATGAGGTCCCGATAGGCGATCTCGTGAACAATCCAACGGCCCTGACCGACTTGGATCAACGATGCTACCCCTCCTGAGCTTTGAATCCTCTCCATGCCAGCGTTGTAACTACCTTGCACCTCTGGGAGATCCAACATCTCTCAAAACTTCGTGAAATATCTTCCAAAGATTTCGTTCGTCCGTTCTCCCCTTGAGGATTCTGCGAAATAAAGAAGTGTCTCTCCATGAGACTCGTTTTCTCGCTCGCCAACCTGCGACGCTTTCCTCTGACCTCCAATGGCAACTTTCCTACACTTAGCCTTCAGGGAGTTCAAAGGTCTATTCCTCTTGAGCTTTTCCACCCAGATTCTTTCAGAGGGACTTGCACGTGCTCCTCGCGGCAATCATTCAACAACTCTCCAGTGTTGAATCTCTTTGACTCTGCGCAACTCCTACAGCAGTAGTCTTTGATTTCCTTTGCTTAGATTCACAACTCAGACTTCTGCTTCAGCCTGCGCACTCCTTGCACGGCTTCAACAACCCAAATCCACTTATGGGTGAATGGGAACAAAAGTTAAACTACTGAGCCTTCATCAACGCACTCCTTGCGGATGACTTCAACTACACACCTTGAAGGAATCTCCTGGTTCAGATAGAGAAACAATTGAACCTCATTCTCTCTCCCTTTCAGACTTCAGTTTGAAACATGAAATCACATGCACCGCATATACAAAGTAAATGCATAACAAGAAAGAAAACATTCATGAGCATAACATCAATACACAGAGAAAACAACACAAACCATGAATTTGAATCAAAGCTTCCTTCTATTAATTCAAATGCCTGTACATGGGTGTTCTTCATACAATATTCTATGCTTGCTCTTCTCTTCTCCTAGGTTGATAATATTACAATGCACAATGAGGGTGTCTATATCCATTTTCCCTCTCGAACTCTAAACTATCAAATCTAGACTTAAAATCCTATCTACCAGCATTAACTTAATTAAATGCCTCCTATATACCAAAGGACGAGAGCTTAAAGGCTCAAGGTCCAATACAATATACAATGTGCCTTCATAAATGGCTTCATTAAAAGCTTTGGGCTACAATCCCAAAGTATTTTCAAAAGTTTGGGTTTGTTTATCCAGCTGATCTCCGCTTGATGTGTTGGCTCACTTGATGAGTTGGCGATGCTCCTGCATCAATTTGACTCACACTTAAAAGATTATGTTTCATATCTTCTACTAGTAGAACATTTTCTGGATTTTCATTCTTGTTCCCAATTCGGACTGTGCCTTTTCCAATTATTTTGGATGAATCATCATTTCCAAAGGAGATTGATCCATTTCTTTCCTTTCGTAATGTAAGAAACTTGTCTCTATCACCTGTCATGTGTTTTGAACATCCATTGTCAACATACCAACTACGTTTCTTCTATTTAGCTTGTAGAGAGACTGTGCATTCTTCATTGCTATACTGATCTTGCTTTCTTATCCATGTCATCTTCTGAGGTTCTTGTTTGTGACTCTGTTGAGGTTCTTTAGGAGGGACTATCATTCTGCAATTTTTGGCCATGTGTCCAAAATTGTTACATGTGTAACATTCCACTTCAGTGCTCAAAGATTCAAACATGTTGTAACTTCTTCTCTGTGTTTCACTAGGTCTTCTTGAATAACCCCTTTGTGTATGGCTCTCAAAGTAGTTATTGTTCATGTTGTTAGCTCTGCAATTTACATCTTTATGTCCAAAATTATTACATGCATAACATAAACCAAAAAATATAGTTTGATACCTGGTAGTTGAATATCTTATGAAAGGAGGTGCTCTTATGAATCATTCTTGTTCTTGAGGCCCGTCTATCTGTTGTTGATTCTAAAATCTGAATCTTCTCGGTGGAGAAGTGTCCCTGTAATCTTCCTTATATATCTTTTTATCCCCTTTGATTGTTTTTGCATAACTTTTTGGATTTGTTTCTTGCTCTGTTGTTTTGGAGCTTGATCCCTTTTCTGTCTGATTGTATCCAAGTCTATACTTGTCAAGATAAGGTTTTTTACTGTTGATAATGTCATCCAGAACTTATGAGCTATTCTGCATATTTTTATTTTGAATATCCTTTCTTAGTGTGACAATCTTTGCTTCCAGGTTTCCAATGATCCTGTCCTTTCCTTCTAGTTGTTCTTTGAGTGCTTCTTCAATTCTTTTATATTCTTCTATTTGAACCTTCAATTTTGTGATCATTTGTTCTAGTTCTTGAGTGTCTTTTTTTTAATCTAGTTCTGCTTGTAGTTTCTTCTTTTTCTTCTTTTCTCTTCTGATAACTTATATTGCACTCATTAATTCTTCTCGAAAGTCATCTTTTTCCTCTTCAATTTATTTTTCATATGCTTCTTCATATTCTTCTTCGAAGTCTTCTTTATCAGAGTCTTCTACTGCCATGAATAGAACTCTCCCTATTTCACTGTCATTGACTTCATCTTCATCTGATGATGAAATGTCTTCTTTGGTGCAAAATTTTTTCTTGAAAACTTTCTTTGCAGTTATTTTACCTTTATATGTTTGTCTACCTTTTGAGTAACCTTCTTCATTTCTCTTTTTCTTATGAGGACATTTGTTAGCAAAATGACCAATACCATCACAATTAAAACAAATTAAAGGAAGCTTACCTCTGTACTTACCGTTGGTTCCCTTATTCAGTCTTTTGATGAAGTTGGCCACTTCTTCATCATCTTCCAAGACATCATTGTTGTTGCTATATTCTTCTTGTTCCTTTTTCTTTTGCTTTGATTTTTTGGATGCTTTGAAGGCTGCTTCTTTTACATATGGGTTTTATTGTTCAGTTCTCATCTCATATGTTGTGAAGATTCCATGCAGTTCATCCATGCTTATTGAGTTTAGATCCGATCTTTCTTCTAGTGCTGATATCTTAGGGTTGAATCTCATAGGAAGAGATCTTAGTACCTTTTGAACAATTATAGATTCTTCGATTTATTCTCCCAATCCTATGATTGCATTCACTGTTTCATCAACTCATAAGAAGTAGGTTGCGATATCTTCATCTTCCTTCATTTTTAGTTGTTCGAACTGACCTCTGTAAGTTTGAAGCTTTGTTGCTTTGACTTTTGAATCTCCTTCATAAATATTTCGAAGCTTGTCCCAAATCTCTATAGCAAATTTACAATGTGCAACTTTGGTGAATACCGTATCACTGAGACCATTCAAAAGTGCATGTATGGCTTTGGAATTATTCTCACCGAGTTTCACTGCTTTGTCATTTGTTGGTGGAACTGTTGGTGATGTGTATCCATCTACAATTGATTGCCAAACTTGAAATCCCTGTGCCTGTATTTATGTCTTCATCCTTATGCTCCAAAAAGCATACTTCTGTCCATCAAACTATGGTATTCCATTTTTATACGAGTTGTTACTCTCCATGATCTACCTTTCAGTGGTTAAACTGATTTATGAAGGAACCTACTCTGATACCAATTGTTGGATTACTGAGAGGGGGGGTGAATCAATAATAGCATAATTATAATCATTTTTCTTCAAATGTTATATCAATGTAGAATTATTATCCAATAATGAGCAGTAAGAAATAAACAATCACACATATACACAGTACACCAATGTTTTACTTGGAAACCCAAATGGGGAGAAAACCACGAAAAGTTTTTTCTTATATGTCTTAAGGAATTACATCCATTGGAAGCACCAACTTCCTTTGTTTTCCAGCTGCAACTGGAAGGAGTCTCCAACCCCCTAGTTTCTTAGGCTACAACATGAGGGAAGCTCCAACTCCCCAATTCTCTAGCTACAACCAGAAGGAGGCTACAACCCCCAATGTTCTCCGGCTACAACCGGAAGGTGGCTACAACCACCTGTCCTTGCCCCGTCTTGCCACCTTGAAGTAGAAGTAGAATGATGGAACCACTGTCACACTATCACTGTGAGATATACCGCTGTAAACTTGTACCAATAAATCTGAACCATGCATCAACCATGCATAAACATGTACCTCAACCTGTAATCAACCTATACCATAATCAAGTGCATCAACCATGCACCAACCTGTAATCAACATGTAGCATAAACAAGTGCATCCAACCATGTACGAAGTATGTACCAATCATGTGTCAACTACTCATCAACTATGACTCATCAATATGTACCAACATCATCAACTATACACCTCATGTATGTGTGCCAACTCATCAACTATTTGTCTCAACCATGTACTCAACATGTACCACAACCAAAATCCCTCATCAATTTCATCATACAAATCTGATTTTTAGCTATGTAATAGACCTTTTTTATATGATCACATCCCTGCAAACCTTCCTTAAATTTAAAAACAAGAGACTAGCATTTTCATCAAACTTTTCTTTAGTCTCACATGCCTAGTTTTAGATTAGTCAACAACCCTAACTTGAAGTAATCATAACTTTGAACATATAATGTATAAAGACCTGAAACTGATACACAATGTTCTTCAGTGTGTTTTATGCAATTCCTCCAAGTGTCACTACTTGGAACCTCTCAGAAAAGGAGTTATAGCAAAAATGGCATACCTTGTTGAATTCTGGCATATTCTAGAGAGCGACCTTGTAGAGCATGCCCCGCACAAAATATTTGATGAATTGATATGAAACTATTACACATCATACTAAAGATTGTACCCTAACCAACACATTTTTTCTCACTGAATTTGTATTTTTTATGAATAATTTATGATGTTTTTACCCGAAACACCTGATTTTGACTAGTTTCAGGACTTGCCACAAACCCTATTTTCCACGGAGTGTAACTCCCAAAATACATCGACCCACAAGATGAATTTTTTACCACAGATACTTGGATATGTTTTCTCACTTTCATAGCAATTTTAGGATCTGAATCATTATAGAAAAAAAGTTATAGCGAAAATGGTGAGATGACCTGTAAATAACACACCTTAGAAAGCACCATCAAAAGAATTTATCCTTCCTTGCATTTCGGCCTTATTTTCTTCACTTTCCTCATAATTTCGGCTTAGATATCATTTGGTTACCTCAGAAACCTATATATATTCAATATTCTCAAGTGTGATTCAAATGAGAGAGCCTTGTCTCTTATTTATACTCTCCAAGTAGCTTCCTTAAAAACATCTTCTAGGTCACTTGGCCCACTTTCCTTATTTTAGGGTTGGGTCCACTTCTAATTT
>ML777594.1:1147259-1169437 GCA_009831015.1 Picea engelmannii | reverse complement strand
ATCACTTCACTTTATTATTTACCTTTTAAAATCTCTTAAACCACTTTGATTACTTTGACCTTTTGGGGCTTCTAGATGACATATGAGGGTCCTCCAACTTCATAAGGCCATAACTCTCAAACTGTGAGGAGTTATGTGAAGTTCTACATACAACCAGAAATGGAATGGCATGTACTATCCTATTATCTGAAAATATATCATAACTCATACCATTACCCATCAAACAAACTTGGGTCCATTACCCAAACCTGGTGTCTCCAACTTCTCATGGCCATAACTCTCTAACCGTGAGGAATTATGTGACATTCCACATACCACCGGAAATGACATGACAAGAACTATCCATATAGGATATTTTCCCTGAAAAATTCACTTTCCTTCATCTCATTATTCCACAATTAAGCATGGGTTCTCTTACTCCACAAAGTGTCTTCCCAAGAGGGCTTTCACCATGAGGGGACCACTTTGGAGTTCATCCATATTTACTTCTTATCAACCATGACAAAACAATAATGAGTCATATTTACATCAAACAATATTGGGTCCATTACCCAAACCTTTGTGCTACAGGGCTTTCTTCAAGGGTTGACATCAATGACAACCAACCTTAATCAACACCCTCACCCCTCCTTTCTATACATATATGACATCTAAGGGTAGAGACGGAAAATGCCAAAAGAAAGTTTCAAAAGGGAACTTACTAGTAGGAGTATGGACTACCATGTTATAAGAGCACTAGATATAAATCAAATTTTCATCATAGGTCCTTGGATGCTTCTAATTGTAACCCCTCAAAATCTAAACCAAATCTTGTTCACTAATTTTGTCTACCCATTTATCTATGGATGGAAAGTTGTGGGTATTTACAACTTGGTATCCATCTTCTACCAAGGTATAGTTCAAAAGGCACTAAGAAATCTAGTATCTCTATTTGAGATGATGCTCCTTGGTATCCCAAAGTGCACCCCAACCTTTTCAAAGAACATGTTTGTTGCATCTTGTCCATTGATGGACTTTTTAGAAGACATGAGAATGCACATCTTTCTAAACCTATTGTTTTGTCTCTTTTGCCACTTGGGTGAGAAAAAGGGGAAATTTAGTGTTATCCTAGGCTTAACTATCATCACAGAGAATTGCTAGTGTTATTAGAACACCATAAAACAAGTAATATAAACAAAAGAAGGAAATAAAAGAACAACATACAAGAGAAAAATAAATAAAAGAAGGTGAGATAAGTTATTCCAAAGGAAAATATCTAAGTACGACACCATAAAGTAGTTGATGAGCAGATGATCTCCCTTCTTCCTCCTTGGGATGGGTCTCTCTCTCTCTCTCTCTCTCTCTCTCTCTCTCTCTCTCAAAATGGAATGATATGAAGATGTGTACAAAGCTCTCAATGGGTGAGAGGTTTAATACACTAATAAACAATGGCTATGAAAGTATGGATGATTTTACGAGAAAAAAGGTTCTATAAGCACATACAACCAGCATAACATTGCTTTGGGTTTTTTTCTCCTTGTGCATGCTAATGGCCTCTTTTTATAGGCCTCCAACAACCTTGATAAAAACTATTTTCAATGGGAAAGGGGAGGTCACTAGGGTGTGGCATCCCATGCTTGAGTATACATGAACCCACTTTTTGTACTATCCTTCAATGCTCATGGGCTCGAGGTCTCTTGGTCCTTCATCTAGGAATTATATCTGATGGGATTGTTAGTCATCAATGCGTCAAAAGTTGGTGAAACTTAATTTTTAGTAGTTCTGCATGAATTTCGAAGGATCGGTCCCATGGGAACGTGCATCTCACGTAAACCCATATAATTGATTCATGCAGATGATAAAAATATCCACTTTCTATAGCTTTTATCATGTTGAAGATGGTGTATTAATGCCATGAACATGCACCTTAGTTTATTGAAATGATAACCCTTCTGATGATCACATATATAGCTTCATGAGCAATGTTTAGGTGATAAAAGATACCCCCTGATGTTTTATGTTAGAAAACTATGTATAGACGAAATAAAACACCATTTATTTTACTTTCTACACTGATACTATGTTGTAGAGAGAGAAAGGAGGGTTGAAGGGATAAGGACCATCCATGGAGGAAGAAGGAGAGGTCCACCTGCAAAATATAATCTTGTTGAAAATTGAACTTGTTTTATATAAGTGAGGTGGGAATGACCCATGCCATAAATAGAAATGATTACAATATTGGACAAGAGTTTCAAGGCTCTTGTCTGATCATTAAGACTTGGGTGATCCTATAACTGGAAAATTGATGAAGTAGAGATTTGTAGTGCCCGTAGGGGAGTTGGTAACAAAAAATGACAATTCTAAAGGATAAAATGCCTTGGAGTTTGAAGTGAAAATGGGGCGTGTGTGTCCATTACTTGAAGGCATTGATAGTCTGTCAAACCCATGGGTCTCCGACTGAAATTGGACACTGCAATTGTTGCAAAGTAAGACCCGCGTTGATGTGGAAAGGTGTTGATGTTGAACATCAGAGGGGCCAATGAAAGTAGAGAGATGATGACTTTTTTTTTCCACTCTGTTAGGGACCTAATGTAACGTCCCCCAATCCAACCAAGGGACATTACGATGCAGAATATACATAAAAATGAATTTTTTTCTAACTAATTTAATTCATTTACAGTTAACTCATTTCCTGTAGCTTTAAGCTACAAATTAAAACAGATTTAGCTAGTGTTTATAACCACAAAATAGAAGCATCTACAGTCTGTTAATAATCAACATGAAATGCAGCGAAACAACTCATTAAATCGTCATATAAATCACTTCCAAATACACAGATTTCATGCACAGTAATTAAACACATCATTTAACACAACATCAAGATAAAACACTAATATTTTCACAATTGTTGTGCAACCAGCTGCTTGGGATGGATGTTCCACCAAACCATAGACTCATTGTTCCAAATCTCAACAGCGATTCACCTTCGAGTTGAGGCAAGAAATCCACAAAAGAGGGTGGTCTCTCACATTCCACTCACATCTCATAAAACTCTCAACCCAACTTATATTCTCATAAAACTACCCCAATTTTCTACCAACTCTCTTCCTCTTGACCTGTCCAATCCAAGGAATGTACCTATTCATTGATATCAGTCCCTCGGGTGTCCCATTTGTTTATCAGGGTCCCTCTAGCACAAGTAGTTAGGAATATCTCAACTGGGAACTTAAGGGAAATTGTTGCTAGGAAAACTATCAGCAAACCAACAACAAACACTTGTTTTAGTGAAACTCACACAGGAGTTCAATCTTCATTCCTGAAAATGTGACTCTTTAGTTTTCTAGCTCCAATTCGCTCCAAATATGCTCCATAATGCTTTAGAATTTACCCTCCATGGCTACATCAGCTTCAAACTCTTTTTTTTTCTCTCTACTTGCTTACCATGCACAAAAACTCAGTGTGTAAAAATTGTTGTCCCTACCCATACGAATTTTCTCTCTTTGGCTTTCCTTTCTTAACTCTCACTCTTCCCCAAGATGATTGTATTCAACCCCCATGTTCCCAATAACTTTGGGATGTGACCACTCATACCCACCCTCTTACATTTATTAAATGATTGGCTTTGGGAACACTCAATCAAAAATGGGAAGATTCATATACAAATGGAAAATTTAGGAAAATGGGTTAAATTAATATACATGGGTATTTCCCCCTTAGACCCCCTCTTGGCCATTATCCTAGACACTCCCCCCTCTTGTGGATTAATTCATCCCCCATCTCTTGTCCATGTCCCCTTAGCAATTGGCATCACATTTTATTAATAAAACAAGGAAATAAAATCTGCATATTACATCACTTTGGTCGTAGCCACACGTTATATCTACATAAGCATTAATCAAATTGGGCATTATAGTGGGGATGTTACACCTAACCTCTCTAACCCCTCACATAGGTATAATAAGATATTTTCCATGTAATAAAGGCCAATATTAATAAGGCCTGTTAATAAGGAAGAATAAGTCAAATGTAAGAATACCTAATAGAAGCTTCTACTTCTAGAAGATCTTCATCTAGATTGTTCTTGTGATAGATAGATTTACTATAAATAGGAGTCAAGGGCATGAGAAGTTTTGTCTTGAGGATCATTGCAATAAAGCGTTGCTCTGCTGGAGGTTTCCTCCTCGAAGAGGCAAGTGAACATTGTTTCCTATCAATAAAGGTATTATTTTGGTGCTATGATTTCATCTATTGTGTTGTTCCACTATTATTCCCTGCAATATTTATCTTTTAAGATATTATAATAGATCTAGTACCTTACAAATGGTATTAGAGCACTTTCCTTGGAAAAAAATTATGGGTTATTTTTTTTCAGGGTAGAGACGTATTTCGATGTCTTAAAGCTACATAGATCTGTCGTTTGGCACATAAATCCACGGTCGGGGAAGAATACACGCAGGAACTACAAGTTATACTTAAGTGCACATTGTTTGCCACCCTTGTAACCCATGTTAGTACCCCTTCGAGTGGTATCACATCAGAAAACACTTGTATACGGATCGACCTCGATATCTTGAAGCCCTCCATAGATAAATCAATCGATTGCCTGATTTTTATAGTTCCACTGAGAACAACACTCAGGACGATACTCTCTAGCACCTGGGTAGTTAGGTAGTATGTCTAAAGGCACGATCTAGGCTCCTTAGTTGATGCCCTGAGATATTGGGTCGAGTACTATTGTTGTACCCTGCACATTTATCAGAGAGTTATAGCATAGGGAAAACCCTTGTTTGTAGAAACCTGAATACCCTAACCCTTGGGACGGAAACAAAAATAGAACAGACACGATCTATTTTCGAGCAACTTTACCACCTACATTATGGTTGCGAGATTACTACACATTTTTTCCTGTTAAGAATTTGGGCCTTTCCACACTGCAGTATTCTTCAGATCGGAGTATAACTCTACAGGATTAAAACAAAAATCGAAGTATAACTCCACATGAGTAAAAAAAAAGGTATGGAGCTTGCTAGCACCATTATTTGAACTCTATCCCATTGGATTCCTCTCTTCTCCCTGATCGCAGTCATACCTATCATTTTTCAGTAATTGTTTTTCCCATGGACCTGAACCCCTTTCGGGCCCCTTATTTGAGACTTACCCCATTAGATTCCCCTTGTCGCCCTGATCGTCGTGATATCCTTCACCCATAACCACTTTTCTATGTGGTCACACCTGTCTCTTTATGTTTCCTGCCTTCATCATGGCCCACACCCGTAGCCAAGACCTTGAAGTCTACCTCAATTCCTTGTCCTCTACTTTCACAGAGACCCAGTAGGAAGTGCGGAATCTTGGCTCCAATATTACCACCATCAGTAAAAACATGCATTCCACCATAGACACAAAAATGGAAACCTTGAAACAAGACCTCTCTACCCATATTGCATCCTTCACTAGCCATATATGCGCCAAGCTGAATATCACTGGAGATCTTACCTCCTATGACCCACCTTTGAATCCCGAAGGTGAAACTTCCTCCAATTCCTAGACTTTCCATCCCCATCACTTTCAACATGACCCATGCCTTCCATGTGTGGATGTTAAAAAAATTGATGGCTCGGATCCCACTGGTTGGGTAACTCAAATGGAAAACTATTTCTCTTTGTACGACATTACGGATGAGTTGGCCAAAATATGGTATGGTGCTCTCCATATAGATAAAGAACATTGACAATGGTGGCAATGGAGAAAAAAATACTTCAAAGGGTATGTGGCTTGGACACAATTTTTTGCAGAGATTTATGAACATTTTTACACTTACACCAACTATTTAGGTCATTTGACAAAGTTGAAACAATTTGGCACAATGGAAGACTTTATAGCTTCTTTTGAGCGATTGAATTTCTGCATGGAGGGCATGTCTGGTGCTTTTTTCTAAGAATAATTTATCAGTGGCATCAAGGATGAGATCTGTGCCCGCATCCTCATGGGTTTCCCCCAGAGTTGGGTAGAAGTTGTACTAAAAGATATAAGAAATAACAAAAGGTTGTCTCTTCTCAAACCAAAAAACCATCATTTATTCCTCGCCCTAAACCAGTCACTCCCACTCCTCCTTCCACTCCATTAAAGATCCACAAATTGACCCAAGAAAAAATGGTTGAACGCCAACTCAAGGGCCTTTGTTATAATTGTGATGACAAAAATTTTCCTGGGCACAATGTAATTAAAAAAATCTTTTTATAGCCATATCTAAGGATGTTTCTGAAGATGAGGCTGGTGCTCCCCCTGTGGTCGCATCACCTGAACACACTAACCTGACTCCACCCTTAGACCCCCCAACAGTTGAACTAGTCATTTCACTGAATGCTCTCACCGGCTTCTCTTCTCCCCAAACCCTCAAACTCATTGGTTACATTAAGCATCAGAAGGTCATCATCCTCATTGACAATGGCAGCACCCATAATTGTAATCATCATCACATTTCCCAAGAAACTAATTTCTATATCTGAGCAATCAACAACTTTCAAATAATGATTTCCAATGGTGGGTGTATGAAATGTGGGGGTCATTGTGAAAATGTGTCTCTCCAAATTGATCAGTACCACATGAAATCTCATATGTTTTCTATTGACATGGGTGGTTGTGACATTGTGTTGGGTTTCAAATGGTTAAGGACTATGGTCCCTATTCTCATGGATTTTAAGGAATTAACCATGAAATTCAACCAGGAGAGCCAACAGTATAAATTCCCAGGGACTTCCTCCTTCTCGTGGTGTTCATGATAATTCCATTCCCCTCATACCTGGTAGCCTTCCTCCCAATTTTCTTCCCTATCGTCGTCCCTTTTCCCAAAAAAATGAAATTAAGTTTTTTTTTCAAGAATTGCTCACCACGGGAATTATCTATCCTAGTACTAGCCCCTATTCTTATCATGTGGTCATGTTACTTAAGAAAGAAGGCTCTTGGTGCATGTGTCCTGACTTTCGCGCCCTCAAAAAATTCACCATCAAAGACAAATTTCCCATTCATGTCATTGATGATCTTTTGGATGAATTAAGTGGTGCCCAGTTCTTTACTAAACTTGATCTTCATTTTGGCTACCCCCACATATGTATGAAAGAGGCAGACATTCCTAAGAACGCATTTCAAACACATTAAGGGCACTATGAGTTCTTTTTCATGCCCTTTGGCTTGTGTAATTCTCCCTCCACTTTCCAAAGCCTCGTGAATCATGTCTTTCGTCCTTTTCTCCATCATTTTTTATTATTTTTCTTTGATGATATTCTCATCTATATTAAAACCTGGACATCCCATCTTTCTCATGTGGATCGAGTTCTTCATCTACTCTATCAGCACCAACTTTTCCTCAAACAATCTAAATGTGCTTTTGGAGCCTTGAAAGTCAAGTACTTGGGTCATGTTGTTGGCAAGGTGGGTATCAGGGTGGATCCTAAGAAGATTGAAGCTATGCAGGATTGGCCTCACCCTAAGACTCTCAAAAGATTGTGTGGTTTTGGGGTTTAACAGGATATTATCACAAGTTTGTTAAGAATTATGGAAATATTGTGGCGCCTCTCATGGATATCCTTAAAAATATTTATTTCACTTGGACTCTAGCAACCGATCATTCCTTAAAAGATTTGAAGGCGACTATGTCTGTCACTCCTGTATTGGCCATTCCTGAGTTCACAAAGACATTTGTTATGGAATGTTGTTTTTCTGGGAGAGGAATTGGAGCACTCCTTATGCAAGATGGTCGGCCTTTAGCCTTTACTAGAAAACAACTATCGGAGTGACGTTTGGGCCAATCAATCTATGAAAAGGAAAATTTTGCTATTTTGCATGCATTGAATATTTGGCGCCCTTACCTATTAGGGAAACACTTCTAAATTAAGACAAATCATTAGAGCCTCAATTATTTACTAGAGCAACATCTTTCATCCACGAAGGAGCAAAAATGGGTGAATAAGATCTTTGGATATGATTATGAGATCATTTACAAGAAAGGAAAAGACAATGTGGTTGTTGGCACTCTTTCAAGAAAATATGAAGATGAAGGGTCCCTTTTTTACCTCTCCTTCATTGTACCATATTGGCTCCAAGTTGTTCACCAGGAATTCCTGCAAGAACCCAAAATTTCGAGTCTGATCCAAAAATTGCAAGACAATTCTCCAGTTTCCCCACAGTACTCTTGGCACAATGATGAGCTTCGCTACAAAGGTCATATGTATTTGAGAAAACAGTCCCAACTAAATCCACGGTGATTTCTTAGCTTCATGCTACACTCATAGCTGGGCACATAGGGTTTACCAAAACCTATGACAGAGTCAAACATTCTTTTTTCTAGAATGGTATGAAACAAGACGTTTTCACTTTTGTGGCGAAATGTGATGTATGTCAATGCAACAAGGGAGAAACAGTGAAATCCCCAAGCACATTACAACCACTTTTGATCCCACCCACTATTTGGAGGGATATCTCTATCGATTTCATTGTTGGCTTACCCAAATCAAGAAATATGTCAGTCATCATGGTAGTAGTTGATCGTCTTTCTAAGTATGCTCATTTTTGTGCTCTTCAACACCCATTCACCACCTCCACTGTGGCTCAAATTTTCATGGATCATATATTCAAGCTTCATGGCATGTCTCATTCTATTTTTTCTGACAGATATCCCACTTTCACTAGAAATTTTTGGCAAGAACTGTTCAAGCTACAAGGCACACAATTGCATTTCAACACTGCCAATCATCCTCAGACTGATAGTCAAACTGAAGTTGTCAACAAGTGTTTGGAAACATATTTGATTTTTTTTTCATATGAACGAAAAAATCATTAGGTTGAATGGTTACCCCTAACTGAATGGTGGTATAACACTTCTTACCATACAACTACTCGCATGACTCATTTTGAAGTAGTATATGGAAAAAAACCACCTTAAGTTCTATCATACATGCTCGATGTCTCGAAGGTCCAGGAGGTTGACCAAACTCTTACATTTCGAGAGGTTATTCTCCATACCCTCAAAGATAATTTGGTCATGGCTCAGAATTTCATGAAGCAACAAGCAGATCAAGGTCGCTTAAAATGTCAATTTGTTGAAGGGGACCAGATGTTTCTTCGACTGTAACATTATAAGTATAATTCACTCAAGGATGACCATCGTCAGAAACTGGCACCCAAATTTATGTTCCTTACATAATTCTCAAGCACATGGGACAGGTGGCCTATCAGTGATCTTTTCCCAGTCATTCTAAGATCCATCCTATTTTTCATGTC
Organism: Picea engelmannii; assembly: GCA_009831015.1. NCBI lineage: Eukaryota > Viridiplantae > Streptophyta > Pinopsida > Pinales > Pinaceae > Picea > Picea engelmannii. Next base: position 1,160,182 of record ML777594.1, on the reverse strand, counting down.
TCCTGCTTAAAGAAGTTGATTGGAACTAAGTGCCAAACTTAAACCAGTATTCCCAAGTTGGATGAAGAAGGATCCATCGTGTTGTAGCCATAACTAGTATTAGAATAGCATGAGAATCATCTCCATCATCGCACCATCAAGGAAGTGTTACTCCAGTGGAAAGATACAACTCCAGTTGATGCCACCTAGGAGACGGCTACCATTCTATAGCAATTTCCTCATCTCAAGCCTTGAGGACAAGGTTGTTTTTTAAGGNNATGTTAGGGACCTAACCTCTCTAACCTCTCATGTAGGTAGAATAAAAAAATTTCCATGTAATAAAGGCCAATATTAATAAGGGCTATTAATAAGGAAGAATAAGTTGAATGTAAGAAGACCTAATAGAATCTTTCGCTTCTAGAAGATCTTCCTCTAGATTGTTCTTTTGATACATGGATTTAGTATAAATAGGAGTTGAGGGCATGAGAATTTTTTTCTTGAGAATTATTGTAATAGAGCAATGCTCTGCAAGAGGTTTCCCCCTCAAAGAGGCAAGTGAACATTGTTTCCTATCAATAAAGGTATTATCTTGGTGTTGTGGTTTCATGTATTGTGTTTTAGTTGTTATTCTCTTCAATATTTCTATTTTTCAGCTATTATAATAGATCCGGTACCTTACACATTTGAGTCGCACCATTTTTATGGTAATGGGAACCAAGATACTGCAACCTTCTTGGAAACTAGTGTTGACATCAACATGAATGGTGTCGCGACCACAAAGGTTAAAGTTCCCCCTGAAATCAAGTGATCAATATGGTACTAGGTACTGACTTTACAAGTGTGATGTGTGACTAAGAAGTATGGATGAGGTTGATGGTAAAGGGGACTCAATACTTCCCTTGGTAGGAGCATAAGTGACAGATGGTAGTGGCAGCAATGAAATTGTCAACTGGACAAAAAGTGATATGATGTCAGGATGACAATTAGATACTGGCAGGGGATTTTTCAAAATGTAATTGAAGTTGATGAAGCAACAAAGATTTTTTTGGTATGGGTGAAAACTCACGGATCATAATAAAGGATACTGGGATACTCTAGGTTTGGCTGATAAGAGAGGTTTTTGTAGACATGGTTGTTCAGTGTGAATGCTCCAACCAAGGGTGACTAGGGTTGTCACCAGGTAAAAAATGGTGCCATTGGAGTTCATGGTCTCAGTCTAGTTGCTTGTTGTAAAGCAAATGGTACTTTTTATAATTACAAAATGAATAAAGAATAATTGGGTTGAATGTGAAAGTACAAAGGAAGTTGTTCAAGTGATTAAATGGCTTGGCCTATTGAGGTGTGACTTCGTGAGGACAAATGAAGGGTGGGGGCCCTAAGGATTGGTCTCTGTGTAGGTGGGTAAATGGTGAATTGGATTGCAGATGATCGATTGATCTTGTAGGAGATGAGAGGCCAATAAAAATGTAGGGGTGAATTCAATAGAACTAATCAAAAACTTGGGAGAATCTAGGAGTCCATGGGTGTTTGAGATAGCAGTATAATGAGAAGTATGAGGTTCATTCTCTAAAGTGAAAACTACTTGGAATACCATATTATGGGATAAAATAACATGAGTTTCAATTTTTCTAGGGGGCTAAAATTTGAGACAACCCATGTGGGTAAGAAACTACTAAAAGACAGAAATTTGATGCAAGTGGAATTGGGTGAAGTTGTTGTGATACCATGGAGTGTGATCCTAAATGGATATGTGGAGGAATGATATTGGTAAATGCAATTATTCACAAAGGGAGTGACTACATTCCACTTTTGAAGTATATAACTGAGGAGCCTCAGAAAATCCCTGACATAAGATGTTGTGATTGTGGTGACAAGTACCTACACACAAAAACCAAAATACCTAAAGTGAAAAATACTTTAAAGTAAAGAACTTGATAAGGTAATTGTGAACAAAGTGGTAGTGAGCAAGCATATGTGTGAGCAAAGTGACGAGACTGGGGGTCTTGAAGAAGGTGTGTGAAAAGTTGAATAGATCATACCATCATGTAGAATGGCGAACAATGATCCCAACGGTGCCAGTGGTTTGATAAATGGAACTTCTAAGCTCTCGTATGGGCTCAAGGAAGTTTATAATTGGATTGTATAAATGCTAGCAAGGAAAATTTTAGGGGATATATATCGGCCATGGGCTAATTTTCCAAGATTTTTCCAAAACAAAAGATTTTCCAATTTCCATTTTTTCTAAAAGTGATTCTACCAAATTCTATAGAATAAAATTATTTTACATTTAAAATAGCCCAAATTGTATAGAAAATATATAAAATCCTTATAAATTTGAATATTTTTACAAAAATATCACCAAACATTTTATAGTTTGCATATCCACAACTAGTAAGATTCACTAAGGTTTCAACATTGTGAGATAAATTTCCATCCTTCAAATTATTCATGAATGGTAGTGGTGCACACCACGCCACCTTGTTTGTACCTGAGGTGACATGGACGCATGTAATTTGGTGGATCTCATGATATTTTGGACTCCCTTTTGCATGAATCAACCAATCAATTTGAGTATCGGGAGAGCCAAGTAAGGGGTCTTGACCTTCTCATAATTTTGGAATTTTTAATTTTTTAGGTAGGATCATACAGTGGGCCATACAACCCCTCTTTAAAGGTGGTTGTATGGTCCATGAGGGTGATTGGAATATAGTCGCGCATGTCAGCATAGATGTATTCCAATCTTCCACATTGTACAGCATGATTGACGACCACCCAATCGTGTTGAGGTCAGCTCAATTGTAAGTTGATTTCCCTCGTTGATCAAAATAAATGTATATCAAAAAATCACACTAGTTGGCATGGCTAGGTGAGTGATAGAAACATTAGGTCTCCATATGAATGTTTGGTGAATAGTCATGCGAACCACGAGAAAGATGAAAAAATGATGAATTTGTTTGCAAGGTTTAGTGACTGACTAACTCATGTTTGTGCAGATTGTGATACTTGGAGCCGCCACCATGCTAATTCGATGGTGAGAGGAGGATTGGGATTCCTTGTGTATGAAAGTGATGGATGATTTGGTGGCTATATTTGAGATGGCCAACTTTGGATTTCTCAAATGTATTCAATGTTCACCGTTGAGCTTCCAGGAGGAGTTGTTGAAATTTCTAGTTCCTACGTGGAGGCCCCACCATTAGGTGTTTGAGGTGTGAGGATACATGGTGGATATGTTAGTAGATACTGACATATATTTCTTGATGATACTCTCCATTCAGGGGGAGGTCCCCAAGGTGATCCCCTATATGGATGGGGGGTTGGATGATGTCTATGCCATGAGGAGGTAGAGGTAAGACCATCAAAGAAACCATAGGTTGATATGATAGATGGGGGAGATGAAACGAGAGAGGAAAGGCTCCATGATCAATTAGATGACTTGTTCTGACATTTTGATTAGGTACTCCATGGAGTGCCAAATGAGTGATGGATGGAGGTGTGGGACAAGGAGGTATTGAAGGCTTGCATAGAACTTGATCCTAATTGGCGCTCGTTGGTTCGACGGGACACGATGGCAGGTGTATATTTGACTTGGTAAATGATGCCTCTAGCTGACAGAGTGCTCAATAGGTAGGGATCCTCCAGCTAGCGGGGAGTCTCCAACTGGGGGCTCCTTGAGCTTGTTCCACCTTAGTGGTGGTATATTTTTTATGTATGGGTGAGGCCCACATTTTTTTATATCCTTATGTATATGAGTGAGGCTTGCATTGTTTTTTACATGGCATGTACATGGTCAGTGCCCCCCCATTTTGTATATGATAGGAGAGAGCAGTCGTAGTAAGGGCCGACCCTTTTTATTGTACCCATTTTTAAAACTATGGATACACACACACACACATTTTGTTGTCTCGTGTTGGTGTAATTTGTGTGACTGTGTTTTAGATGCTATGAATATATTCATGTGTTCCTTTTATGTTTTGTGCTTATATGTTCCTTTTATTACTATGTATAAAGTGTATTTATGAGTCTAATTGTTGTTGTTATAACTTAATAAACATGTTGTGTGTATAATTTGGTATGTTTGTGTTAGTATGCATGGTATTGCATGTTATTGTTTGGCTTACATAATTGTATCATATGTAGTGCATATTTTTATTTAGTATCAAAGCATTGTTGGGCATAATTAATTATGGTAGCAGAGAATTAATGAGTGAGGTTAAAACAATTTTAAAAATTCACTATGGACAAATTCAAAATTAGGAGTAACATCATTCGAATGTGATTATGGGTTCATTACAAACTCTTATTTTCCATCTTGTGGTCTTTGATGGACACTAAGCTGACCAAATTGATTTCCTTCCACCCCTAAACAGATGGACAAAAAGAAGTGGTCAATAGGATGATTGTTCATATCCTATACATGTAAAACTCCAAGCATCCATGTACATGGGATGAGAGCCTTTCATATGTTCAACATAGCTACAACAGATCCCTCCATGACTATATTGGTCACAACCTTGTTCAAATGTGCTTGGGGTTCCAACCATTGGGCCCCATAGTTAGGTGGCTATGTATTTTTGTGTATGGAGGAAAATTCAGTAAATAAGGCATATGTAGTAGTGTAAAATAAATAAATGTAAGAATGCTTTATAGTAGGTGGGAGAGCTGTAGAGAAAACCCTTAAGGTAGGGTGACACCATGAATTATTCCTTAAGGAAAGAAAGAACTCCACAAGTAATGCTTTCTTATCTATTACAATATTCTTCACAATACCTCCATTCCATTGCTTCTACTCTTTTTATAATTCTACATAACCTCCTAGGAACATTCTAGAGAAGGAAATTTCTAGTAGGTTGAACCTTCTAGTAAGCCTTCTTACATTTATTACTTTCACACTACTACATGGGCCTTATTTATTAGGAATGGCCTCCATACATAACTAACTATCTATTATTATTTCCATTGGGTACCTCCCTAGGTTCCCCATATTATCCCCCTAGGTATACTACATTTCATCCCCCTTCGCATGTTTCATCCTCAAAACATGGGAAGAAGCCACACAATATGATCGGCTAAGCAATCTGTCCAACTAGTACCAAGCATGAGGATCCATCCAGCATAATGAAACGTCAACATGGGGCCCAAATACTTCCTTGCTCCCTTAATCTGGAATTTGATTGCTCCTTGATGTGTTATTATGATATCTCCATGCATTCTTGGTATGCCTCCATGTGCCTCTCAACTAGTTGTCTTTATGGTGCCATGTTAGTCCATAATAATTTTGTTGATGCTCACGCACGTGCATTGATGGTTTTTATTTCTGTAGGTGGTGTGGGCGGCGATATACATCAACCTTGGCTCTTGGTTCTTCTTGCTTAGACTCTTTAATATGGTGTTCCCTTTGAGTCATTTAGCTCCTTAGATTTTTCTTCCTGGGACTTTTCTTCACATGTCCCTTTGGGCTATTCTTACTCACTAAGAGACACATCATACAATGTGATTTTCTTTTCTTATACCAAATCTTTATAAACTTATTTTGCGCATTAATATTCATTGTACCACTTGAGGATTTACTAGAAATGGTCTCCATACTTAACAATACATAACTACCTATATATTATTATTATCATTGGGTACCTCCCTAGGTACCCCACATTATCCCCTTAGGCACACTACAAAAAACCACCAAATATAGTGATGAACCATTGAAAAACAAAATAATTCAATAGCTCAACAATATTTTCACCTTGCACATGGTAGGGGAGAATATCAATAATGATAATTAGGCTTTAAGTTTTGAATTCATATCCATCAAAATTAATCAAAATTTGGGAATGATAGCATAGAAACTAGTCTCCTTAATTGGACATCTACAATTCAATCAATCAATTTTATCAAATCAACATATTTGGGAAAATCTATCATGGAATCTACAGTCCTCTCAATGCTCTTGAATTATTCATTGGGATGTTGTTTGATAGTTGATTGTGTCTAAATTCAAAGAGATTTTTGGAGATCTTATTTGTCCACTGATAGTAGAATGGTGAACCTATTTGTTCACCATTTACCAGGAGAATGTTCGAACATGGAAGATGCTCTCTTCTAGGAATTCTATCATCTTTCAAAGTTCATTTCAAACAAACCATTCGACATCCATATTAGCATTTTTTTAGCCATATATTCATCGAATCTCAGTTCAAAATTTTCAGATTGAAGTTTGAAGATGATACCAATTTATGCACTAGTTATTGTTGTCTTATTGGTTTAATTATTCATACTTGTGATTGAGGGAGAGAATGATATATTGTGAGTCGCTAGACAATCACAAAGTTTTATATCACTTTCTTCATGAGTTTTCATCCTTATCCGTGATGATGTGTCAACGTGTTGGCACTCTTCAATTTACCAAGTGATCAAATACATGTACTGTAAATTGATATTGTTGGCGACGGAAGTCACTCCTGGATTGCTAGCAAAAGAAGAGCCTGAGGCCCATCAGTTTTATGTCACAGTGGTTTTATTTTGTGGGTGGTCAAATGGACAGAGACTCGGGGAAATGTCACTCTAACTCAGAGACTGGGTCCGGCGTGTATGAAACAAAAGAGGTCTTGATATAACTTCAATCAGTGAGTTGATTAAAGGGTGAACAAGTGGAAGACTTGATAAGAAGAGTGAACAAACTACTTCAAGCAAAAGGCTTTCGGTAATTTGTAGAAGAAAAACTCTGAAAGTGAGATCCTCAGGTTCAGGGTTTCAAAATATTGAAGAAGGGACTTGATTGGATTCTCCAATTCCAATTCGTTCAGCGTTAGGAAAGTCACAAGGACTGATTAGAGGCAATGCGACTGTCATAGTGATCAAATTCTACATCATCCTATAACAGTTGCAACTCGACTGGATTCTCCAATTCCGAGCAGCTCTAACACAGTTTGAACAAAGACATGAAAGGAACTGACATTCATAAGGCAAGAAGTCTCAAGAATTCATACATAACCAGAGATAACAGTGCTTCATTAAAGCTTTACAACCGGGAGCTCTGCTCTACCATCAATGCTTACAAAAATGGCAAAAATGCCTACATATACTTGGAACTGACTTCGGTGTTGAAAGTCAGATCACATCATGAGTTCAATGCTTGACATTGAAGAGCTTCTCTATTAGGCTACGCATGCAGACATTGGGTAGAATGCCCATGCAGTCATCTGTCAGACGCGATCTTTGTCAGGAGGAACTGATAGCCTGTCTCTATGCACGCTCCTTTTTAACCTTCTATTTAAGGAAGGAGATGATGTATCACCCACCTTCCACGTTTGCATTAACTGATTCATCGGGAACTGAGAGGCTCTGGTCAAATATTCATTTGAGAGATGTGGTAGCCTACCTTTGGATTGCTGCTGCTTTGCTGGATTTCTGCAGGGCGACTCAGCTGGCCAACGTGGACGGGGCTGATAGGGTTGAGGTGATGGACATGACAGACAGAAAACTGGGTATGCGTGGGCTCTTAGGAGCTAAAGATGTAGATGCAATGTGGCACAAAAAGATGTCATGGGGATAGCAGAGGATATTCGGTGACTGAACAAGGTGGGGGGCAACAAGCTGAGGTGGAGGTGGCTAGGAGTGAAATATGATGAAATGGAGGATACGTGTCATCGGGGTCTGAGAGGCAGAATGACAAACATAAACGCCCCTCCCCCAGGCCTCCTTCTTGATGACTAGGTGCCAAACCCGTGGGCCCGATCCTGGGTGCTATCAGAAATTCAGGGTTCGGAGTTTCAAAGTGCAACAAATGAGGGGTTCCAGCTTCCCAAAATCCGATACTCGATATGTCGACCGAAAAACCCAATCCACAGGTCCTTTCCTTCACCCTCACAGCTTCGGCACCTAACCGTGGTTATCCCTGACTCTCTATCGGGGTTCGGGGTTTCGCAGTTCTCACTGTCGAGAACCCCTCGTCTCTTCAATCCCCGATATCCTGATGGCTTCAAGTTCCCCGATGGGCGCTTCCCTGTAGGGACTTTCCCGCTAACGCCAATCTCCTGCCACGTGTCTTTTCTCAGACGGACGGTCTAGATCTCTTTCGTTGTTTCTCGTGTCCATGATCAGGCTTGCTTGACGTTTATGGTTGCGTCCTTTGAATAAAACTCACCTGAACGGCTTTCAAAATCCCACTTCCATGTGTTTTCATCAGAGGTCTCAAATCGGAGAGGAAAACATGCATGTGCAAGAAATGTCGCTAATAGGACCCACGTCGGTTAAACATAGAGAAGCTGAGAAGGATGGGATCGTGTGAGCATCGTTGATCCGGGCACTTAGATCTCAGTCGTTGGGAAGTTGCGCACCCGATTCCAGACCCCGCCTTCTTCTTAAAGGTAGAAAGGCAGGGGGGGTCCAGAATTTCCTTGATCACCGTTGATCCGGGCACTTCGATCAGGACCGTTGAAGAGATGTGCCCCCGATTCCGAACCCCCCCCCCTCCACTTAAAGGTAGAAAGGTAGGGAGGGTTCGGAATCCTATACGCACCGTCGATCCAGGCGTGCGAATCTCGGTCATCCAGACTTGCTTGTCGCTTACCTCAGCCGTATTAGTATTTCAAACCTAGGACAAGTGGGTTTTTAACCCATTCCTTTGCATTCTAACCCCCTTACAAGAAATATCGCTAACATTTTGGCTCCATGGGGGATAGAGTCGTCCCTGTGATGCTCTAAGAACTCTTTTGCAGATTCAGTGCCTTGCTATTGGGCTATGGAGTCACTTATTAGGCCGAAAACATACAAAAATAAACTAAACAAAGAACTAAAAGACAATATTTACAAACAGAGGAGCCGTCTAAGGCTCAAATAAAACATTTTTTCAGAAAATGCCCATTCACTGGGTTTTTGAAAACCCCTTCACCCTCCAGATCTTGCAACCCATAGGTGTTGTTGGAGAAAATATCAGAGATTTTAAAGGGGCCAATCCAGAGGGCGTCGAACTTGCTGTGCTTGCCTTTATCCTGTCTGGGTGTGTCCGACTTAAATACCAAGTCCCCGACCTCGAACTCCTTTTTCTTGACCTTTCTGTCAAAAGCCTGCTTGATCTTCTGTTGATGACTATAAGCCGCATCTCTCACTTGTTCTCTGATCTGATGCACTTCCACTATCTGATTAATTCTTTTGATCATATGATCTAGTTCTCCCTCGTAGTCTTGAAAGAACTTCTCCACAGGTAAGGGGAGCTGAGTAGGGAAAACCGCCTCTGCTCTGTAGACTAGTTGAAATGGCGAAGTGCCCAGAGACTTCTTCGTTGTGACACGATCGGCCCAGAGAGAAAACTTCAACTTTGAATCCCAGGCTCTCTTGTTATCCTCTAACAGTGTTTTGATGATCTTTATCAGGCTTTTGTTTGAGGATTTCGCTAAACCATTTCCCTGGGGATAGTAGGGGGTGGAGTGAATTAGTGAGATCTGGAACTGCTTACAGAACTTAATTAGAGGTTCAGATTTGAAAGAAGCAGCATTATCGGTGACGATTCTGCTGGGACAGCCAAATCGGGCTATGATATCCTCCAGGAAGTTGATAATTACTTTGTGTGATGCGCTTCTGGTGGGGACAGCTTCTATCCACTTGGTGAAATAATCTGTTGCAGTCAGGATCCATCTATGTTGACCACTTGAGGAAGGATGAATCTCTCCGATGAAGTCCAACCCCCACTGCTGAAAAGGTGTCGAAGCTACTATGGGTTTCAATGGCAGCGATGTGAGTTGTTACTTTCCTGAGAACTTTTGACATTTGGTGCAAGATCTGATCTCCCTGCAAACATCGGGGAACAAAGTGGGACAATAATACCCATCTCAGAGTATCTTTTGGGTTGTGGTCTTCCAAAAATGATGACCTCCGCAAAGGCCACTATGAAAATCAAACGTAACCTTCTGGGCCTCATGCGGGTCCAGGCATCTCAGAAATACCCCTAGAGGGTCTTTCTAGTACAAGGTTTGGTCAATGAGGCAATACCTAACCGCCTTGAGCTTAAGAGCCCTCACTTTACTTTTTCCCATTCCATCGGGGGGCTTCAACTCCTGCAGAAAATATAGAATGTCACGATACCAGGCACATTCTGCCAGCGATAAGGCATCCTGAAAATTCCTGTTAGATGACTCAGCTTGCTCATTGATGAAACTAATCCCTAAGGATTTGCAGTTGGATTCAACCACCAGCTTGGCTAAACCCTGTCCCTTTATCAACTTGGTGGGATTAATCTCCATATCAAACTCTAGGATCTTAGAAATCCACTTCCCTCTTTTTCCATCCATGTTAGGATGTATAAGGATGTCCTTCACAGAAGCTGAAGGAACGTATGTTATCACCTTTGAGTGCAGGACATAGATCCTGAAATTTTTGAGGGCCTTTACTAAGGCATAAGATTTCTTTTCCATGATTTCATATCTGCTCTCTGCATCTCTTAATGCCCTGTTGAAAAAGGCGATGGGTTGCTCACGTCCTTCCTCATTTTTCTGCAATAAGACCACTGCCACTGTATCAAAAGAAGCAAATGAGAAAATTAGGAACTCTTTGGAATAGTCAGGACTGATAAGCACAGGTGCCTCAGTTAATGCCCTTTTTATTTGGTCAAAAGAGGCCCTGGGCTCATCAGTCCACTTCACTTTGTTTTCCTTCCTGAGCATGGTCGTGATGTGCTTCACCAGCTCAGCGAAATTCGAGACAAACCTCCTTAGAAAATTAACTTTCCCCAAAAAGGCCTGAACCTCTTTTTTGGATCTGGGCAGTGGCAAGGTTTGAATTGCCTCCACCCTGCTGGGGTCAATTCTCACTCCCTCTACCGATACTATATGTCCTAATAACTTCCCCTCTTTCATAGAAAACAAAGATTTTATGGGATTTAAGGATAGGCCAAACTTCCGACATTTCAGAAAAACTTTCTTCAAATGACTGTAGTGTTCTCTGTCAGACCTGGAGAAGACCGTTATATCATCCAGGTAGATTACCACAAATTTATCTTTCTCCCCGATAAAGGCTATGTCCATGGCTCGCTGAAATGTTTCCCCTGCATTCATCAATCCGAAAGGCATTTTGGCATACATGAATGTGCCCCAAGGAGTGGTGAAAGTCGTTTTTTCCCTGTCCTCAGGTATGAATGATATTTTATTATAGCCATAGAAACCGTCGATCATGGATATCCTAGCCATGCCAGTTACCCTCTGCAGTATGTGCTCCATATTGGGCAGGGGGTAATTGTCCTTCCTTAAGCTCCTGTTCAAATTCCTAAAATCGACACAGAGTCTGATTTCTCCACTTTTCTTTCTTACTGGAACCAAATTAGCTATCCACTCGGAATACCTCAAGGGGATAATGATTCGGGCATCCAACAATTTCTTCACTTCTCTCTCCATGACAGGTAGCAACATGGGATTTATCTGTCTCAGCTTCTACCGAAATGGCTTAGCCTCCTCTTTCAGTGGGATCTTATGCTGAATGACAAATGTGTCATAGGTCTTGAGGTCTTTGTAGGTCCATGCAAACACATCAGTGAATTCTTTTAATAACCCAGCATATTTCTCCCTCTGTTCATTGGTCAAGCTGCTTGATAAATTGACAAACTTAGGCTCATCCTGCATGCCAATGTTGCATTCAGCTATATGAGCATCTTTACTTGAAACACCACCTTTTATTGCCACATCATTCTTGTCAAACAACCTTTCTAAAGGGACTAGTCCCCTGGGAATGTGATTGTTGGGCAGCTGAATAATCTGGTGATTAGCAATTTTGTTTGAAAACACCTCAGGGTGAGGTTCACCCTCTGGGTCGGGATCCTGATCAATGTGCAGTGCCGAAAACTCACCGACAGTCTGAAGAAACTTTTGTGTTTCAAGATCGTCCTTGAATACCTCCCAATGCTTTACATTATCCGGGATGGATGGTCTGTATCTTATTTCAACCTCACCATGGATCTTCGGTGGCAGAGGGACCTTGAACAGACTAGCTGAGACGGATAAGGAGTCGGCCGAGGCATTTTCTTCCCTTGGGACAAAAGTTATGTTGAAATCTAAGAAAACATTATCAATCATGTCCCATACCTCATTCCTGTAACTCCTGAGCCGAGGATGCTTAGCCAGATAAACATTCCTGACCTGTTGGATTATCAATTCTGCATCTCCAAACATGGACACCTCTTCTATTCCTAATTTCTTTGCAACCCTCATACCCAGAACAAGAGATTTGTATTATGCCACATTGTTGGTAGTTTTAAAATCCATCTTGTATGGCAGGGATATAGTCTCTTGGTAGGGAGATATGAAAATTACTCCAGCGCCAGCACCCGTACTGGAGGAAGCCTCGTTGAAGAACATCTTCCAGACAGAGGTGATTGGAGGAGGTATCTGTTGATCAATAGTAGGATGCCTTCTTATCTGTAAAGGGACCTCAGGAGTTCCAGTGATTTGTAACAAACTAGTCCCTAAGTCGTTATCAAGTGCAAAGATGGGGTGGTTAGTGGGGTTTTCTTCATCACTAACAATATAGGCTAGTTGGGCCTCTCTGTACAACCTCCTGTGCTCTCCTCCAAAGACCGAAATAGTGGCATATGTGAGGTCCATCTGTAATGTTCCTCCAAGTCTTTTAATCCAAGACCTTGACAACATGCTGAACTTGGGAGGAACATCAGCTACCACAATGTCCATGACCACACTCTTCATGGGAAGTTGAAACAGAGAAACCACCAGGTCCTTGATGACTCCCAGACATTGCACCCTCCTTGAATCAAAAGAGTATAAATCATGGTAGGCCCTGGTCACTTCTAATCCCAGCTCCTCCATTACTATTTTGGGCATAAGGTTATGGGAAGCCCCTGAGTCCATGAGGCAGTTATGCAACACTTTATCATGTATATTCAGGGATGTGTAGAAGGGAGGGGATGAATCATCTCTATCTTCTACCATGGGCCCTAAGACGACTGC
>ML777594.1:1135411-1147171 GCA_009831015.1 Picea engelmannii | reverse complement strand
TCATTTTTAACTAGCTCAGAGAGAGGTACAGGAATCCTAATCTTCTGAATCTCATGCTCAAAATTGAAGGAGGGGGTAGGTTTAGGAGCTTCTCTTACCTCAGTGACAGGCTCTTTGGCTGCTGGTGAAGCACTCTGAGTCTTATTTTCTTTAGTTGTGGTTGCCGCAGTTTTAGTAGGCCTATCTGCTATGAGGGACTGGTCTGGGCTGTCAAAGTCTCCTTCTTTCCTCCTTGACCTAAGATTGTATCTGTTAGAGGTATAACCGGCCCTTTCTTCCTTTCCTAACTCATGGATCTGAATGTTCATCAAATATATTTCATATGCAGACTAAGTCAAGTGGGGAAAAGGAGGAGTCTCTTCAATACAGTGAATTTCAGGGCCAAACTCGTCTATCTCCTCTCTTTCCTCATGATCAACTAGGTTATTTTGGAGGGGGGCTTGAACCCTTTGATCTTCTCTGTTCTTTCCCCTTTGTTCCCTCGGGAAAACCTTAGGCATATTGCTAGCAGGTCGTCTGAAACCTCTATTATCATTGTTCTGGGGATTTTTGTACATGGGCTTCCCTTCTAATTCCAACCTTTCTATCTTGGCAGCAAGCAATTTTAACGTTCTAGCTGTCTCATCTGTCTGATGGGGCAGGGGAGAGGAACTTGATGAGGGAGCTTCAAGCCTACTCTTTGATGTATTTCTATCACCGGTGTTCCTGAGTCGGTTGACGGCCAATATGTTGGATTCTACCTCCACGGTTGCATCTTGCATGTGTGTCAGCGTAGCATCTCTCCTCTCCCTTAGCAGTAGGCAGAAATCAGGATTGAAGGCGCTGGAGTAAGTGATCTTTGCAGATGCTTCGGAAGGTTTTATCTCAGTAGGAATTTTGTTGTACATTTTATTAAATCTCTTGGAGAAGTCAGAAACAGACTCTCCTTCCTTTCTCTTCAACGACCCAAACTCTGTCATGTAATACATGAAGTCTTTTTTATATCCCCACAGTCTCAAAAAGGCATTATCTAAAGCTCTGATCCCATCAATAGATCCAGGAGGCAGGTCCCTGAACCAGTTTCTAGCCTCTCCTTGGAGACTATGGACAAAAATCCTCATCCATACATCTGTGTGCATGATAACATTATCATCCGCGAAAGTGTAAAAGGCTGCTAGGTGCTCTTCAGCAGTTATATCCCCCTCGCCTGTAAACTTGGGTAGCTGCTTAAGGTACCCTTCTGCTGGGAGGTTATTGAGAGGTTGTGGCAGCATGAGGGGAGTGTATCTAGCGGCTATGATGACCTCTATTTCGGTCATAGGGGGATTTGCTCCAGCCATAGGAATATTAGGTGGAGGAGAATTTGGAGGAGAAGGAGTTCGCGAAGGGGCTACCGAGAATGAATCTCGGAGTGGGTGGGAAACAAGAGGTGATTCAAGGAGAAGGCTACCAAGCTCAAGTCAGTGGGTTATCCTTCTTGTGCAGGAGTGGGGAAGTCTTCTATGGTCGTGGGTCTATGCCAAGGTACAGCTTCAGAGGAGAGGGGAGTGACAAGGATTTCTCCCTCCAATCCCAGACCAAGAGGGGAAAACTCAGCAGGAACACTCCCAAAATTCAGGAAATGGGAAACCTGTGAAGGAGGTCTATCAAGAAACTGAGGGGGAGAAAATGGAGTTCTTATAGAAGGAGATGGCGGATTACTTGTTTCGGCGGTGGAAGCTTTCTCTTCAGGGGGCTTTCCTTTTCTGAGAACCACCTCTGGATCAGTTTCAGGTGTAGCTAGGGGCAGCTATGGATGAGACCGCGTGTGTCTGCCTCTAAAAGCCACAATTGATAGAGCATGTTCTCCCCAGCAGAGTCGTCAAAATGGAGTCGCCAGGTGCACAGCAACAATCTTGATAATTCTGATATCTGATGCACCTTCAGAATCAGTTGATCGTTGTCGTTCTGCCTAGGGAAGATTTTCAACTTCGTCCCCAGAAACGGCGCCAGAAATGTTGGCGATGGAAGTCACTCCTGGATTGCTAGCAGGAGCAGAACCTGACGCCCATCAATTTTATGTCACAGTGGTTTTTTTTTGTGGGTGATCAAATGGACAGAGACTCGGGGAAATGTCACTCTAACTCAAAGACTGGGTCCGACGTGTATGAAACAAAAGAGGTCTTGATCTAACTTCAATCAGTGAGTTGATTAAAGGGTGAACAGGTGGAAGACTTGATAAGAAGAGTGAACAAACTACTTCAGGCAAAAGGCTTTCGGTAATTTGTAGAAGAAAAACTCTGAAAGCAAGATCCTCAGGTTCAAGGTTTCGAAATAATGAAGAAGGGACTTGACTGGATTCTCTAATTCCAAGTCATTCAGCATTAGGAAATTCACAAGGACTGATTAGAGGCAATGTGACTGTCACAGAGATCAAATTCTACATCATCCTATAACAGTTGCAACTCGACTGGATTCTCCAATTCCAAGAAGCTCTAACACAGTTTGAACAAAGACATGAAAGGAACTGACATTCATAAGGCAAGAAGTCTCAAGAGTTCATACATAACCAGAGATAAAAGTGCTTCATTAAAGCTTTACAACCGGGAGCTCTGCTCTACCATCGATGCTTACAAAAATGGCAAAAATGCCTACATATACTTGGAACTGACTTCGGTGTTGAAAGTCAGATCACATCATGAGTTCAATGCTTGACATTGAAGAGCTTCTCTATTAGGCTACGCATGCAGACATTGGGCAGAATGCCCATGTAGTCATCTGTCAGACGTGATCTTTGTCAGGAGGAACTGACAGCCTGTCTCTATGCACGCTCCTTTTTAACCTTCTATTTAAGTAAGGAGATGATGTATCACCCACCTTCCTCGTTTTCATTAACTGATTCATCGGGAACTGAGAGGCTTTGGTCAAATATTCATTTGAGAGATGTGGTATCCTACCTTTGGTTGTCTACTGCTTTGTTGGATTTCTGTAGGGGGACTCGGCTGGCCAACGTGGACGGGGCTGACAAGGCTGAGGTGATGGAAATGACAGACAGAAAACTAGGTATGCGTGGGCTCTTAGGAGCTAAATATGTAGATGCGATGTGGCACAAAAAGATGTCGTGGGGACAGCAGAGGATATTCGGTGACTGAAAAAGGTGGGGGGCAACAAGCTGAGGCAGAGGTGGCTAGGAGTGCAAGATGATGAAATGGAGGATACGTGTCATCGGGGTCTGAGAGGCAGAATGACAAACATAAACGCCTCTCCCCCAGGCCTCCTTCTTGATGACTAGGTGCCAAACCCGTGGGCCCGATCCTGGGTGCTATCGGAAATTCAGGGTTCGGAGTTTCAAAGTGAAAGAAATGAGGGGTGCCAGCTTCCCGAAATCCGATACTCGATATGCCGACCGAAAAACCTGATCCACAGGTCCTTTCCTTCACCCTCATGGCTTCGGCACCTAACCGTGGTTATCCCCGACTCTCTATCGGGGTTCGGGGTTTCACGGTTCTCGCTGTCGAGAACCCCTCGTCTCTTCAATCCTCGATATCCCGATGGCTTCAAGTTCCCCAATGGGCGCTTTCCTGTAGGGAATTTCCCGCTGACGCCGATCTCCTATCACGCGTCTTTTCTCAGACAGGCGGTCTAGATCTCTTTCATTGTTTCTCGTGTCCATGATCAGGCTCGCTTGACGTTTATGGCTGCGGAATTTGAATAAAACTCACTTGACCGGCTTTCAAAATCCCACTTCCATGTGTTTTCATCAGAGGTCTCAAATCGGAGAGGAAAACATCCCGGTGCAAGAAATGTCGCTAACAGGGCCCACGTCGGTTAAACATAGAGCAGCTGAGAAGGATGGGATCGTGTGAGCGTCGTTGATCCAGGCGCTTAGATCTCGGTCGTTGGGAAGCTGCACGCCCGATTCCGGACCCCCCCCTTCTGCTTAAAGGTAGAAAGGAAGGGGGGGTCCAGAATTGCCTTGATCACCATTGATCCGGGCGCTTCGATCAGGACCGTTGAAGAGATGCGCCCCCAATTCCGGACCCCCCCCTCCACTTAAAGGTAGAAAGGCAGGGAAGGTCTGGAATCCTATACGCACCGTCGATCCAGGCATGCGAATCTCGGTCGTCCAGAATTGCTTGTCTCTTACCTCGGGCGTATTAGTATTTCAAACCTAGGAAAAGTGGGTTTTTAACCCATTCCTTTGCATTCTAACCCCCTTACAAGAAATATCGCTAACAGATATCATAAAATTTGATTTGGAAACCAATGCCATGAGTATAGATGAGGCAGTCTTTGTGAAGGCAGTGGAGGCGGTGGATTTCAAGGCGATGGAGGTGGTGGCTGCAAAATTGTTAGATGGAGGGGATCAAGAATAGGAATTAGATTGACAGAGAGGATCGAAAATTTTCCCAACCCATTCTGTTTAGGGTATAATAGATAAATGTTTGCAAGGAAAATTGCAAACCATGCTAAAACTAACAAGATTGAAAAAATGTGTTGTGTCATACCGTATTTAAAGATCTCAAAAATAGGGTCAATGAATATATGAAGATATAATCGACTCAAAACTTAGGATTGGCAAAAAGAGCTCGACAATAAGAGTTCCAACTTATTATTCAATAGCTTTTTAAATAAAAGCAATTAAAATATTACAAAATAATAACTATTTCATTTTTCCTATTTACAACTTTGATAAGCAAAAAAATATTTTTAGTCAAAGGAAAAGTAATTGAAGGTCAACACTGAATCAATCGCTAAAGTCCTCGCCTTCGACAGGGACTAATAAATAAGACTCCACCTATAAATTGAGAATTGTATAGTGATGCATGTTGAATACTTAGAAGAGTACACCTATAAAATTTCATGTCTGGTGCAATAACCAAGTTAAAGTTTTTTCACGAGGATCGTGTTGAAAGTGGTTACCTCATTACCAAACTATTGTGTGACGTGCGAGGTTTGTGCCACCCATTGAGTTCGTGGAACAACACCACTGAGATTTATTGTGAAACGTTGGGCGATGCATTTGTGGTTGCTAGGAAGGTTATAGTACCAGGCTCAATCTAGTTTTTCATAATCAATTTTTTTAATTAAAAAATAATATAGTTTAATCAAAAATTTTAAGGATATTGTTTTCTTTTATGAATTTTAAAATTTTTAATTAAGGTAAATTTTATTTTATTTTAATTTTTTATAATTGACCCAATTTTTATAAAATTTACAGTTAAAGAGATGATCTATTTATTGTCAGATTAATTTAATTTTCTTCAAATTAAAAAAATAAATATAATTATTGGATTTTATAAAATTATAATAGAAAGATTATCCATTTATTACAAAATTAACTTACTCTTAATCATTTTAGATCCATTTAACTTCGGATATATCAAGCATTTAGAGGGATCAAATCTTTGGTTGTCAATTATATATAATGGAGCCAACATAAATTTTTATTATTTTATCATTTTATTTATTATTTATTATTATGTTAATGTTTCTCTCACATACTTGGATTGTAGTGTGTGTGTATAATGGAGAAACATTATAGGAATGGCAACCTTAATGTTTCTCTCACATTATTTGGGTAACTTCTCAACAAAAAATCATTTATAGGCATGGCAACCTTGTTTTCATCCTAATTACCAGCTTCAACGGGCTGTCTTTAATACACATTATGGTCGGCCACTCTTTTCCTAACACTCAACTATGTTTTTCCTCACTTATTCCTAACTAAAAAACTCCTCTCTTCTCCACTCAATTTTTTGTTTCCTTGCATGGTTGACTCTCACAAATTCCAAGAATGGTTGTACTCAGCCCATGTTGTCCCTTACTCAACCTCTTACATGCATCCAATGATACAATTCCCATCATGAGTGTGCTTATCCCATACTCTGATAACTAGGTGAGATGACTCTTACACCAACCATCTTACATGCATTCAATGATTGGATTTAATAAGTCAAAGGGGATAATTAGGCAATGGATTTAGGAAAATGGCATAGGATTCTAGGCATATGGAGTTCCCCTCAAACCCTCACTTCAACCCCCTCTCTTGTGGAATCATAGTTGCCCCATGGATTTGGTCCTTATCCATCTGCAACCGGTGATGTATTTCATTTTATTATTTTCAATGTACGAAATTTACATATTACATCGTTTGGCCCTTGGTCATTCATTATATATATGAGTATACAATTCTAATTCAAGGATCAAAGCTAGGGTGTTACAATCCCATCCCCTTTATTTTTGCACTGTCCTTAGTGCACATCACCATACATGTGTACATGTACACGTATATATAATTGTACATCACATTAATTATAATCTTGCAGTTTAATAACTCTTGCAACAATTCCAACCAACTATTTCTCATTCCCCTTAGTCTACATAACCCAAGGAAGGGTACCCCTTTCACTGCATTGTAGTCCCTTAGGTTGTTCCACTTCCCTTCTAGGGCACCAACATAAGTCAGATAGGAATTCTCAAAGTTGTGGCTCCAGGAACTCCAACTGCACCAAAAAAAAGGCTTTATACACTTATGCACAAATGTATACTCAGATTTCCTCAAAAATCTACAAAAAATACGAGTACTTATCCCGCATGGCCTCCTCATCCTCCCACATGGCATCTTCAAGATCGTAGAAAGTCTATTGGACCTTTACCAGGCCAATGGATTGGTTCTTGAGCACTTTCACTTTCCAACCTAGATGTGCACTGGCTCCACCCAAAAGTCCCCTTCGTGCTCCACCTGGATCACAGTCCAGTCAATCACATGGTTAGGATCAGGTACATATTTTTTCAATAAGGACACATGAAACACATTATGAATATGCATGGATGCAAACAATGAAAGCATATATGCAACGAGGCCTATTATTTCTAGGACTTCCCACAATATCTCACTGCTAACTTTGGGCAATTTCCCAATTTCATTACGCTCATTTTTGCCTTTTCTTTTAGAAACGCATGCTTTCCCACTTTCAATTCCCTATGCACTCTTCCTTTGTCTACATAACGTTTTTGCATGTCCTCTATGGTATTTAATTTTTTTTTATCTTTACCATATTCTCTTCCATTTCCTTAAGAAACTCTAGCCCAATAATGGCTCTATATGTTGGGTTCATCTCACTGGCATGTTGCATTTCCTACCATACAAGGCTTCAAATGGATTCATCTTCAATGATACTTGATACCCATTGCTATAAATAAACTCAACCAATTGAAGATAGTCTTCCCACCTAGAAGGCTTGTCCATAATATACATTCTTAGCATATCTTCAATTATTTGGTTAATCCTTTTTGTTTCGCCATCTAACCCTGGATGATATGCTATACTGAAATTTAGATTGGTCCCAAATCCTTTAAACAATCCTTTCCAAAAATTGGAAGTGAACTTGGTATCTCTGTCATATATGATTCCTTAGGCACACCATGTAGCCTAGTAATTTTCTTCATATAAATTTATGCAATGTCAGTTGCCTTATGAGTCATCTTGACTAGAATAAAATGTGTGGCCTTTGTAAGCTTGTGTAGGACTACCATAATGGAATAATAATGCCTTGTTTCCCTAGGAAACTTGGTAATGAAATCTATGGTAACAATCTCCCATTTTCATTTAGCAATGGGCAATGGTTATAGAAATATTGTTGGATGTTTGTGCTCAGCCTTTACCTTATGGCATTCCATGCATCTCATTGTATAATCAACTACAACTTTCTTCATTCCAAGCCAATAATATTTTCTTATAGCTGCATTTTTTTTCTAGTGCCTTAGATGTCCAATCTATGGCACATTATGCATCTCTGTTAGGACTAAATTTATCAATTCCTAAGAATTAGGAACATAAAATCTATTCCTATAAAAGAGGATTTTATTCTCTTCCAACCTGTAATATTTAAATTTCTATTGTATATTGCTCTAATATAAGCCTTCTTTAATCTGCACATAATGTTGGTCTACCGCAAAAGCTTCCAAAATTATTCTCCTTAAATCTAAACTATACATATTAATGGTTGTAGCATGCATTTCATGCACCCTCATGCTAAGTGCATCAACCACTTTATTTTCTTCTCCCTTAATGTGCTCGATGTTAAAGTCATATTCGCTAAGAAATTCCATCTATCTAACTTGTCTAGCATTTAGTGTTGGCAGTCCAAACAAAGATTTCATGCCACTATGGTTTGTCCTCAACTCAATTTTTCTGCCCATGAGATATCGTCTCCACATTTTCAATGCATTAACAATTGCTACCAATTCCAATTCATGTGTGGCATAGTTCCTCTCAATCTCATTCAACTTAATTAACTCATAGCAAACCACATGCATATTTTTGGGTAAGGACTATGTTGACCACCATTTTGGTCAACAGTACTTAGTCGACAAAGCATTGTCAGGCTTCCCCTCATTCCATATTGTTTGCGCAAATTTTTTTCACACTCTCGTTGAGTTGTTGCTCTACATTTTAAAGTTCAACAATCTAGTCGTTATGCATGTTGGACGGGTTAAGGTCAATACAAACTTTCGGTAGAATTGACATGATACATAGTGAAATTGAAGAAATACTTGGTAGAATTGTCACAACTCTTGACCCATCATTAAATATGGTCCATTTTCACTCCTTGCATTCTTAACATTGTTGTATTTTACACTCGTGATTGGCACATTGACACAATATGTTTTGGACCTTTACACATCAACCTATGTTGTCATGTGCCTCATTTTATCCACATTACCTTTTAATAAAGAGTAAATAAATTGTTGAAATCTTATTAGTCCATGTCGAAGGCGTAGAGGGACTATAGCGATCGATAATTCGTTCACTTCATATTAGTTTGTCCTTTGACTAAAAAAAAAATCATAATCTCTATTGTTCAAACTAGAGAACTAAAAACAATATTTTTTATATAATAAAAAAAACCTTATATGTCATGATCTCATTGGATAACAGATTCAAGGTCTTATTGCCAACTTCGCAATTCCCAATGTTTTATATGTTAACATATCCAAAGTTTTTTATCATCTACGGTCTTTTTTGAATCTTTACTATTTTTATTTAAATGTTTAGATATCCAAATTTTTGAGCATCGAGAATCAGTTTTTATTAGTTGGCATCATATTAGTTTGTCATTTGACTAAAAATTGCTTGCATAGTCTCTATTGTTCGAACTATTGTTATTATTATTATTATTATTTATTATTATTAAGTACTTAAAGAGGCATTTTTAATATTGCGTACGTAAACAGGCCTACCAAACTGCATTCTTTCTTAAATTTTTACACAGCGTGAGGCCCTTGGACGGTTCTAAAATCCTTAAATGTTTACCTAACATACCTCACAACCTTAAATGTTTACTTAACATGCATGTTACAATACATTTTCCTCTGATTTTTTTATACAATCTTGTCTGCAATGAATTTGGGAAATATTGTTCTTCACTGACATTATTGGTTCATTGGTTGATGCTTTCTTGTTGGTTCGTTGGATGTTTCTTATTGTTGTTTGATTCAAATTTGCAAAGTTGAGGTTTTGTAGATGCGGTTGGACCTCTTGGTGCTTGCTCACTGATTTGTTGTTTGCTTCTTGCTCATGTTTTCTTCAACTTTTCAAGGTTGAAATCATGCACCCACAGTTCGACATGTTCTTGCACTTTGCAGGGTTGAGATCATGTGCCCTTGTTTGCTTCAACTTTGTAAGGTTGGTTTCATGCATCAGCTGTTCGACCTGTTGTTGTAGTTTGCATGATTTTGAAGCAAACAGAGCGCACGATTTTGACCGTGGTTGTGATTTTTCAGCCATTAACACGTGTTTCTTGATTTTGCAGAACAAAGTTGAAGCAGATGGAAGTAGATTGAGAGGTTCTGAAGCGTTGTTGCAAAAATTTAACAGAGGAGAGAAGAAGGTTGCATAAAGACATGCAAGAGATAATGGCTTTGAAGGCAGCTCCTCATTCGTGCGTGATAGGACAGGATAATTACTACATGCCTCTACCTACCACCACACTCACCATGTGCCCCTCCTGTGAAAGGGTGGCTACCATGGAAAACAGTCAAAGCCTTCAATTCTCTAAGTCACATATTTCTAGGTTTGCCCAACAGTCTACAGCCTACTAGTCTTATTAGCAAACTCATACTTTTGTTTTCTTGTTCTTTCAAGGCTCCATGGATAAGGTTTGCCTTATCTTGTATGTTTAAAATCATTCCACATTGGTCATCCTTTTTTTGTTAGATTTCTCCCCCCTTAGAAACACACAGAGACATACACCATATATTCCTTCTAGGATAAACAGTGGACTAACAATACCAATAGTGAAGCAGTGCTCAGGATCAAATATTTGTTGTATATTACGTTGGAAATCTATTCACAGATGGAAAATTTCTCTATTCATTATTATTCTTGTTATTTCTATTGTGGCAGCACATCATGTACATTTTTTAGGCCGGGGGAAGCAAATTTTACTCTTTTTATAGTAATCATTATATACTTTCAGAGGTTTTTGGTAATCTAATAATCTATAATAATATTATTATTGTTTCCTTATTAATATAGATTATTTGGTTTTATAAAACATTTGGATCATGCTTATACTTATGTTTTAATAAGAATTAAATTATTTCCTTATACTTGTGTTTTAATAAGAATTAAATTATTGCTTTATACTCATGTTTTAATAAGATTTAAATTATCTTCACAAAAACTAGTTCCATGATCCTTCCATGTGCATCGATTATGGATAGGCTACATTGTTGAAAACAACATGAAGGTTGATACCCAGGCAGAGGATATTTCTGATCTGATTATATTCATCATTCAATATAAATTTACGTTTTATATTGAACGAAGAATATAATTTAATTTATAAAACATAAATTTATTTTTGTAACAACCCTAGTTGAACAAATGTGAAGGATTATTAAGTAAAAATTTAATTAGGGGATTAATTGTCTTAATATGATATTAATTAAACAGGATAGGTATAATAAAACTAATTAAATAATTATTGATTAATTAATGATTGCAATTTGATAAATTAATTGATTAATTAAACTACCTATTACATTTAAAAAAACATGAGTATTAAATTTAATAAATTAATAAGTTATATAGTTAAATTGAAAGGTTACGTACACAACAAGGGATAACTTATTAATTGTGGAAGGATAAGATATTAAAGAAAGGGGGATAAGGGGCATTAACGGGAAAGGATAAGAGGTAATAAATGGGTTAGGTAGGGAGTAAATGAGGGGGAGTTGGTGGAGGAGGGATAAGGAAGGGAAGGAGGTGGACAGGAGGCATTCTACGGGGGGAGGTTGGGGGGATGAATTTTGGGAGCTCTGGATTTGCAGAGAGAGAAGTGAAATTTTGGGAGGGGGATTGTATCAGTGCACCGGGGTTGCTGGAGGTTTTGGGCACGGGGGCCAGGATATCCGTTGATATCCTGGAGCTAGGAAGTTACCTAGTTGGTAGGGAGGAACTAGGTTTTGGGCAGTCTTTTGCAGAAGCGGTCAAGGAGGCAAGCGGCGGACAAACGGAGGATTATTAGCATCAGGTTCAAGTATTTCAAATTTTGCAATTGTTTTCAATCAGTTATTAAATTTATTATATGTTGTTAAATTTAAGTTAACAAAGTTATTATTATGAAGAATATTATTCTGTTATGAAGTTTAATAGATAAATTGATGTTTTTAATCTCTTCGGCCTCTTACATATGGTATCAGAGCATCTTAGTTTAAAATTTGGGCCTATGGGCCAAGTTCCCAGCTCCAAGCTCTAGCTCCATTCTCGCCTCCACTTAACCTGCAAACCAA
>ML777594.1:1127911-1130411 GCA_009831015.1 Picea engelmannii | reverse complement strand
ACAACAGGTAGGGAATTTCATGCCTTAGTACAGGGAAACAAAACTGTAGAAGAATATGAGATCAGATTTATGGAACTGGTCAAATATGTGTTGTATATGGATAACGACAGGCAGAGTGCTTCATCTATGGATTGAACCCTAGGATAAGAGCTATGGTGCGGATGTGGAAACCGTCTTCAGTGGCGGAGGCGGTGGAAAATGCGCGTTACGTGGAATAACATATGAACTTGACCGGGGGTACAAGACCGACATTTCCGCATTGCCCGGGGTTCGTAGGAAAGGCTCTGAGGACATTTCCTAGGGGAGGGGGCTCAAGGCCACCGCCATATGGTAACAGAGACGCACCAAGGATAGTAGTTGCAGGGATTTCAATGGCAGCGAGTGCAGCATCTCGTTCATCACCAACGGTGCAGACAGGTCCACGACCATCGCAGGGAACAGCTAGTAGGGGCAGGGGTTCTAAAGGAATGAACTCATTTCATAGAAAGTCACATAACAGTGAACAGGTTCAATCTCATGTTACCTGTTGGAGGTGCGAAGGACCCCATTACCAGCGCGACTGCCCAGAGTTACAATCAAGGTTCGTGCATAGAGAAGGAAAGGCACCGATGGGGAGAGCAAGTAGCAGCCACGCAACGGTTAATAATCACCAGGCTGAATATCAATCCACAATGGTGGAGTCATCAGGTACGCTAAATCATATCAATGTTAAGATTTTTTTTTATTCTGGTGCGACATATAGTTTCATTTCACCATCTGCATTAGAAAAGAGTGGGTTTGCATCCAACGAGCACGATGACTTTAAACAAGTCGAGATGGCTTCGGGGGAAAAACAAGCAGTAGGACTTAGTGTCGATAATTGTATAGTAGACCTGGGAGTGTGTACTACCAGGTTAAAGGTATACGTCACTGCTCTTGGGGCATATGACCTAATCATTGGAATGGATTGGTTAGCAGCTCATCGAGCTTTGGTAGATTGTTTCGCAAAAAGGGTGCTTTGTGTTGATGATGAAGGAAGACTAGTAGAGATCCAGGGTGTACAGAGAAAAGTGTCGTTACGCTTTATATCCACTATGAAGGTTAAGTGATGCTTGAGACAAGGGTGTCGACTTTATGTAGTGGAAGCAGTGAATGAAAGGAAGGGACCCTCATTGGATCAGTACCCGATATTGTCATAATTTCAGGATGTTTTTCCGAACGAGTTACCAGGGTTACCTCCTGAGAGAGAGCTTGATTTTACCATTGAGCTCAAACCTAGGGCAGAACCAATATCCAAGACTCTGTATCTGATGACATCGCCGGAACTTTGTGAATTGCAAATGTAGTTGAAAGAGTTACTGGACTTAGGGCTAATAAGGCCCAGTGTCTCACCTTGGGGCGCACCGGTAATTTTTGTAAAGAAGAAGGATGGATCCTTACGACTGTGTATAGACTACAGGAAATTGAACCATGCTACAGTGAAGAATAGGTACCCGATGTCGCGAATAGATGAACTCTTCGATCAGATGAAAGGAGCAGCGGTATTCTCAAAGATTGATTTGCGATCAGGGTATCATCAGTTAAGGATTAAGGAAGGTGATATCCCAAAAACTGCTTTTTGAACTCGGTTTGGACATTACGAGTTTGTTGTCGTACCTTTCGGATTGACCAATGCACCAGCAGTATTCATGAGCCTCATGAATGGTGTATTCCAGAAGTACTTAGATTGTTTTGTACAAGTCTTTTTAGATGACATCCTCATCTATTCCAAGAATGAAAGAGAACATGAGGAACACTTGTGAATATTGTTGTCCTGCCTTATAGAGAACAAATTGTATGGGAAGATGTCGAAGTGTTCCTTCTTCCAGAAAGAGATCCACTATTTAGGTCATACCATTTCTGGTGAAGGAATCTCTGTGGACCCAAAAAAGGTAAAGGCCATTATGGAGTGGCTAGTGCCGAAAAATGCCCACGAGGTGAGAATCTTCATGGGACTAGCAGGTTATTACCGGAGATTTGTGGAAGGATTCTCAAAAACAGCGAAACCCCTCACCACTTTGCAATGCAAGCGGGTCAGGTATGAATGGACAGAAGAATGTGATAGTGCATTCATTGAGCTTAAGAGGTTACTAACTAGTGCGCCAATTCTACGAGTGCCGGATATGGAAAAGGATTTCACGGTCTGCATGGATGCCTCGAAGCAAGGTTTGGGGGCCGTGCTAATGCAGGATGGAGGAGTGATAGCTTATGCGTCAAGGAAGTTGAAGAAGCATGAAGAGTTATACGTGACTCATGATTTAGAGTTGGCAGCTGTAATGCTAGATCTGAAACTTTGGAGGAATTATCTTGTTGGGCGAAACTTTGAGCTCAAAACGGATCATCAAAGTTTAAAACATCTCTTCACTCAAAGAGATCTGAATGCCAAGCAAAGGCGATGGAGTGAGTTTATGAGTGAGTACGATTTTGGTATTTCGTACATCAAGGGAAAGGAAAATGTGGTCGCAGATGCCTTGAGTAGGAG
>ML777594.1:1113142-1124243 GCA_009831015.1 Picea engelmannii | reverse complement strand
TGAAAGGTTACGTACACAACAAGGGATAACTTATTAATTGTGGAAGGATAAGATATTAAAGAAAGGGGGATAAGGGGCATTAACGGGAAAGGATAAGAGGTAATAAATGGGTTAGGTAGGGAGTAAATGAGGGGGAGTCGGTGGAGGAGGGATAAGGGAAGGAGGTGGACGGGAGGCATTCTATGGGGGGAGGTTGGGGGGATGAATTTTGGGAGCTCTGGATTTGCAGAGAGAGAAGTGAAATTTTGGGAGGGGGATTATATCAGTGCACCGGGGTTGCTGGAGGTTTTGGGGATGGGAGCTAGGATATCCGTTGATATCCTGGAGCTAGGAAGTTACCTAGTTGGCAGGGAGGAACTAGGTTTTGGGCAGTGTTTTGCAGAAGCGGTCAAGGAGGCAAGCGGCAGACAAACGGAGGATTATTAGCATCAGGTTCAGGTATTTCAAATTTTGCAATTGTTTTTAATCAGTTATTAAATTTATTATATGTTGTTAAATTTAAGTTAACAAAGTTATTATTATGAAGAATATTATTCTGTTATGAAGTTTAATAGATAAATTGATGTTTTTAATCTCTTCGGCCCCTTACAATTTTTATAATAAAACTTAAATTTATTTTTATCGGGCGCAATCTTGAGCCCGCCAGCCCGGGAGTTCAGTTGTCAATTTTTATATTGTGGAACTCCAGGTATTGTTTGGAGAACATGGAATAATAGAAGCGCAATTCTCGGGAACCCGCGATCGAAAAAGTGGTTAAGTATGGAATGAGGAAGTCGTCAATCGTTTAGGTTTTATCGGGCCCAATCTTGAGCCCACCAGCCCGGCTGTGAATTTGTATATCGCGGAACTACGGGTGTTGTTTGAAGAACACGAAACAATAGAAGCAATTCTCGGTAACCCGCGATCGAAAAAGTGGCTAAGTATGGAATGAGGAAGCCATCGATCGGACTCGTGATACAAAAGCATGAGTATAAATGTGAACCCGTGAGTCTGCCAACCCGCACACCTTAATTAACTTATTATCCAATTATTATATTTAAATATAAACCCAAACCTTCATTCATATATATATAATTTAACAATAATTTATATGTCTCATAGCATTAATGAAGTCTTATTAAACTAATTTTTAAAAAATTAACATCATAATTTAATTATATAATCAATAATTCCGCGTTAATGCAGATATGTAGACAATTTATTTGCTCTTTAATGAAATTTAATAAAGATTTTAATGAAGATAACAAGTAGTCGTTGTGAAAACCCCTTTCCATTCTTCATGGTCCAATGGAAGATTCTTGTTTGAAGTTTCAATCCAGCATAATTGAAAAGTCAAAAAATTAAATTAGGAGTATGCAAAGTTCATATTTTTTCCATAGAGTTTTTTCCAATAGTGGAATAGGTAAAGCAAAGTTCATTTTTTCCATCTAGGAGTGGGTGGGATAGCACATAACGTTGAACTTTTTATGGAATGTGAATCAATACTTTATTTAGAAATAAAAATGTTCATTGGTTTCATGTCAAAGTTTTGTAATTTTTTTCAACAATAATTGCATACAATAATAAATTCAAATGCAAATAAAATTAAGATATGCATATCACTAAAAATGTAGAAATGGAAATGTAATATCAAAGACTCGACTCCTTGATATATTTTCAATAGAAAAGTAAATTCAGATAGATCAACGGTTACTATATGGAAAACATGATAAACTACAGTAATAATAAACCTAACAATAAAGTTGGTATTAAGAACCAACGATAATAAATCTTCGTAGCATTATTATTTTATATATAGAGAGAGAAATTCATGCTCACTAACCATATCAGAATAATTATATATTCAAATAAATCGCAAACAAAATTTTGGAAATAAATATTTTGATACAGTATTTTCTTATGCAATCTTTACTCTCACCATTTTAATTTAACTTTAAGTGGAACGTAATTGATATATTCCATTTTAAGAATCTAAACTACACCAGTGCAAATGTATAGGTTGACGCAACTTAATATTTGGACATAGGTTAAACGTGTTTCACATTCTTCACTATTAATTATTTAGTGTCACCAAAAATAATAAGCATGGTTGTGAAGGATATTGCCTCTTGAGGTAATAATTTCTCAAGGTGACGTGCTAGTTTAAAACAGTTGGTATTATGATATTTGAATCATCGTTTAATTAAGAATGTATGCAACTATACAATGATGATGATTTTACCAAAATTTATTAAGATTAATCGTACTTTAATAATTGCTATAACCCTAAATTGCTCTACATATGCATACCTGGCATCAGGCCCTCTTACTTGCCATTTTTTCCAAGCCATCACTGAGTAAGCTCTTCTTAAAAACATTATTTTTGAAGATGTACGTGCCATGCACCATTGTTGTCCACGTATGTACACTTGTTGCACTACTACAGCCCACGTATGTATGCTAGTTGCACCACTACAACCCGTGTATACTCGCAAAAGTTGCAAAAATTAAAAAGTTGCAAGGAATTCGTTGAGATTATTGGCTATTAGGTAGTTTCCCAACTATCCCACCACCTATAGCCTATCACCCAACCGAATAACCATCATTTTGTCATATAAAAGGAGGTGTTGGGGTCTCATTCTGAAGCCAAGCATAAGAACAATGAAACTCAATATGTTTTGCATACCCTCCTTGCCCCAAGAAATTGCAGCCACCTTGTGAGATTTGCCTCAGAATTTCCCATTTTTCCCTTTTTCCTCCATCATAAGCCTATTCTATTTCCCTTGAAGAATTTTGAGAGGAGAAAGATACGTGGAAGCGCAGTTGGAGCTTGGTGAAGAGGAGCTCGGACCAAGTTCATGGAATAGTTGTTGACCTTGTTGTAAGTAAACATTGTGATATCAATAAAAGGAATACTTTTTATGTCCCGAAATATGATGTGTCAAATGTTTGTATTTGATTTATGCTTTATTCTAACATCTAACCCATTATTTATAAATGAGATGCATGTTTATAGTTTCATATTTATCTATTTGTGAATGCAGGTCGGCCTTGGGAGGAGGCTTACAGTCAGTGGAGCTATCAAGCGCGAGAGGATCGACACCAGACGCGGAGTAAAAGGTAAATTTACCTGATCTTTTCACTTTGTCTTTAATATATGAATTTGGGGTATGTTCAGGGTAGTTATAAAAATAGGAGGCCTTTAGACGGTTAGATCTGTCTACATGTTGAACCCTAGTGTAGTCCATAGGTGGGTTTTCCCACTATAGCAATAATCCTGCGATTTCTAGGTAACTTATAAGGTAACCAAGTATAATCAGTGGTAACATTTCCTGGATTTTGCATTGCAATTGGTTAAACAATGAATTTCAAATACAAGGAAAACAATGCAAGTATAAAACGTTTCATGTTTAATATTGGATCATGCTTATACTACTTTTTTTGTTTTTATAACTAAATTACTTTTTAAGGCTTCTTCAAAATTTATAATATAAGCGCAATCTTGAGCCCACCAGCCCATGAGTCCAGCTGTCAATTTGTATATCGTGGAACTCTAGGTGTTGTTTGGAGGACACGGAACAATAGAAGTGCAATTTTGAGCCCACCAGCCCGGGAACCCGCAATCCAAAAAGTGGCTAAGTATGGAATGAGGAAGTCGTCGATTGGACTTGTAATACAGAAGCATGACTATAAATGTGAACCCGTGAGTCCGCCAACCCGCGCACCTAGACATTTTCGGAAAAACAAATAATAATAAACACAAAGATACAAAATATAATAATAATCATAAACACAGTTATTATCCCATTTAGTTTATTAGATATCACCTCATAAAAGAGGACGAAGTTTATATCGATCATACATTTAAAAAAAATGGATTTAACATCCTTTAATAATTTTATGTAATTAAATTGTACAATATTAATATTTAATATTAATAATTTAATATTTGAAAATAATGTTTTTAGATAATGTTAGATAGTTGATAGGGATCACCATTCGTCAACAATATCTCTTCTCACTAACTAATACTTGAATAACTAATTTATTAAATGATAAATATTAAACGAAGACAATTATTGGGTGTGTTCCACCATCCAATCTTACACCCTCCCTCATATTTTCAAAATAAAAAACACCTATCACTATAATTTAATATATCACACCTTTTAAATTCAATTAATATATTACTAATACAAACATGCAAAATATAATAATAATAAATACAATTTTTTAATCTCATTCAAAGTTTATTAGATATCACCCAAAAAATACAACCAAGTTTATATAGATGAGAAAGTTTATTAGACATCAATAAAAAGTTATAATCAAAAGTACACATTAAAGTTTTTTCAAAACTTAAAATTAACTATTCTTATTTTCAAACTTTGTTCATTTTATTTGAAATTTAAATTAAAAAAATAAATTATTCAAAATAAATTTTGATTTTTACTCAGTGTATTTACCATAAACTTAAAAAAATCAGTCAAAATTTTTAAAATTCAATTATGAAAACATTTAAAAAAACACAATTATATTTAATTTTATATTCTTATAGAATTAAGATAAATTTTATAATAATGAAATTATTAATAAATAAAAGTATTATAAAAAAATTATTCATTTTAATTTGAATAATTCAAATTAAAATTATTTTTAAAAAAATACATGTTTAAAATTAAAATAAATATCTAGATTTTATTAAAATATCTATGAAAGCTAATGGTTATATGGAAGTTTGAGACCATAAAGTTTAAATTTCGTTAAAGTTTATTAAAATATGTAAGCGAATGGTTATATGGAAGCTTGAGATAGTAATTCAGAAGTTAAATTTTAAGAAAATAAAGTAAGAATTACCATAATTAAAGTTAATGGTATCATGAACATTTCATTTTAACATGATCCACCCTTAATAATATAAAATAACATTTTTTATTTTTATAACTAAATTAATTTTTAAGGCTTCTTCAAAATTTATATTATAAGTGCAATCTTGAGCCCGCGAGTCCGGCTGTCAATTTGTATATCTCTAAATTCTGGGTGTTGTTTGGAGGACACGGAACAATTTAGAAGCGCAATTTTGAGCCCGCCAGCCCAGTAAGTCGTGATCCAAAAAGTGGCTAAGTATGGAATGAGGAAATCGTCGATCTGACTCGTGATACAGAAGCATGACGATAAATGTGAACTCGTGAGTCCGCCAACTGAAGCACCTAGACATTTTTGGAAAAACGAATAATAATAAACACAAAGATACAAAATATAATAATAATCAACACAGTTATTATCTCATTCCAAATTTATTAGATATCACCTCATAAAAGAGAAAGAAGCTTATATCGATCATATATTTAAAAAAATCGATTTAACATCCTTTAATAATTTTATGTAAATAAATTGTACAATATTAATAATTTAATATTTGGAAATAATGTTTTTAGATAATGTTAGATAGTTGATAGGGATCATTATCCATCAACAATATCTCTCCTCACTAATTAATAGTTGAATAACTAATTTATTAAAGGATAAAGATTAAACGAAGACAATTATTGGGTGTATCCCACCATCCAATCTTACACCCTCCCTCATATTTTCAAAATAAAAAACACCTATCACTATAATTTAATATATCACACATTTTAAATTCAATTAATATATTACTAATATAAACATGCAAAATATAATAATAATAAATACAATTTTTTTATCCCATTCAAAGTTTATTAGATATCTCCCAAAAAATACAACCAAGTTTATATAGATGAGAAAGTTTATTAGACATCAATAAAAAGTTATAATCAAAAGTACACACAAAATTTTTTTTAAAACTTAAAATTAACTATTCTTGTTTTCAAATTTTGTTAATTTTATTTGAAATTTCAATTAAAAAAAAAAAATTATTCAAAATAAATTTTTATTTTTATTCAAAAATTAACTATTCTTATTTTCAAATTTTGATTTTGATTTAACCAATTAGGTCTTAATGGACATTAATCATCATCATCATCATAAACTTTTAAAAAATAGTTAAAATTTTTTAAATTCAATTATGAAAATATTAAAAAAAACACAATTAAATTAAATTTTATAGTCTTATAAAATTAAGATAAATTTTATAATAATAAAATTATTAATAAATAAAAGTATTATAAAAGTTTTATTCACTTTAATTTGAATAATTAAAATTATTTTTTTTAAAATACATGTTTAAAATTAAAATAAATATCTAGATTTTATTAAAATATCTATGAAAGTTAATGGTTATATGGAAGTTTGAGACCATAAAGTTTAAATTTCGTTAAAGTTTATTAAAATATGTAAGCGAATGGTTATATGGAAGCTTGAGATAGTAATTCAGAAGTTAAATTTTAAGAAAATAAAGTAAGAATTACAATAATTAAAGTTAATGCTATCATGAACATTTCATTTTAACATGATCAACTATTAATAATATAAAATAATATTTATATATATATATATATAACTAAATTATTATTTAAGGCTTCTTCAAAATTTATAATATAAGCGTAATCTTGAGCCCGCCAGCCCAGGAGTCTCGTTGTCAATTTGTATATTGTGGAACTCCGGGTGTTGTTTGGAGGACACAGAACAATAGAAGCGCAATTTTGAGCTCACCCTGCAATCGAAAAAGTGGCTAAGTATGGAATGAGGAAGCCGTCGATCTTACTCGTGATACAGAAGCATGACATTTTTGGAAAAAACGACTAAACAAAGCAACCAGAAAGCGAAAGTAGAGGGGAAAAAAAAAATTATTTTTGTTTATCCCTTAAAAAGCATCAAAATAGAAATAGCTCTCGCTAATAATAAATATTCCATTTATTTTTATTTTTATTTGTATTAAAGGGAAAATATCTCATTTATTTGTATTTGTATTTGTATTAAAGGGATGATTATTTGTAATAAATATTCATTTTTTTAATATATTTAATTAGTAAAAACAGCAAAACATAAACAAGATTAAGAGAAACTACAATGTTGAAAAGTACTATTTAGTTTAAATGCTATTAAATTAATACATGTGAGCATATGTTGCACTTGTCCATGATACAATTAAGTTGAGGATAATCTTGTTTTGCAACTATAAGCTAAGGATAATCTTTCCCGGTAAATTAACTTTTAGTTTACTTTTAATTAACTCAACAAATTAACTTTTAATTTTTCCGAATAAATTAACTTTTAGGAAGGGACTAGCTGCCATGCAACACTTGTTAAGATCATGTCATAATAACTCGGGATCATTTCTTGCTACTCCTTTTACAAGACACTTGGAATAGAACATATATTATCCTCCTTTATTTGGCTTTATGGATCAATTACAAGGCTTGTGTTTTAACCCTTGGTCAATGTGTTGAGGGTCTTGAGCGACAAGTGTCATTCCAAATATGGAAGAAGGTGTCCTTTTATTTGTGCAGGGTCTCTCATGATTTGTTTGGCAGTAACAATGCTTGATCTTGCTAACAATACAGTGCAAGGTCCAACATAGCCTCTACTTGTCGATCATTATGGTTTCTAGCTTATGAATGGCATAGATGGTTAGTACATTTTTCGTTCTTGGTATTTAACACAGTTTGAAGGTCTATTGCAATTGCATTCTCTATTTGATCCTTCTCATGGAGTTGAGAAGCTGCAGGAACATAATTTAAGTCCAGATAATATGGAAAATCTTGAACAAAAATTTTTGAAGAACTTATTTAAGGTGATGGATAAGAGCCAAATTCTATAAGGGTGCAAAGGTTGAATATATAAAGTATTGTATTTTTATTCATTTCCATTGTGTTAAAGAAGAAGTTTGGAATACTCTTGCTAGATGAAGCATGCACCTTGGAGATCAATATCGACAAGCTCGTGGAAATGCATTTTACTCCTTAACTGAAGCCTTTTCTTTGGTAAATTTATCAGTTTGTTGATGAAGTTGATGTACTTCATACCTCAGCGAAATAATTATGGTCTTTTCTTGGTCCATTATGTCAAAATGTTCTTGAGAGGAACTCCTACAACATTTATCCTTTCACAATTAGAGAACACTACATGTTTTCTTACAAGTAATTAGTTTATTTTGATTGAATCGTCTTTATTGAAGCGCTATCAAATCCTTCAACTCATCCACAAACTTCATAAAAATTATCTAGTAGAATTCGTTTTGAAAGATCATTATGCCAACAAAGACTTCCTTGTGCTGGAGAACCAGGATTCAAATTGCAGCAAATATTGTTGTTGCTTTGGAGTATCTTCATTTCTATTGTGATCCCCTCTTGTGTCATGGGGATATCAAATCCAACAATATCTTATTGGATGAGAACTTTGTTTCAAAGTTAGTCAATTTTGGTCTTTCTTGAGCTTTGCCAAATGACAGGAATAATTCTCAACGTATGAATTCAGATATCTGAGGGACTCCAGGATATATGGATCCAGAATATATCATTACTCAACAACTAACACCAAAGAGTGATATATACAGTTACGGTATTTTCCTTCTTGAACTTATCGTCGGTAGAAAGGTTATTTATGAAAAGACAAACCTAGTTGAATTGGTACAGAAATATATCTTAGAAGAATCTGAGTGGACCAAAATGGTTTATCCAAACTTGGCAGATACATATCATTTTGAAGAACTTGAGTGTGTATGTGTACCCAAAGAGAAGGTGAAGTAAGGCCTTCAATAAGGAAAGTTCTCCATCTGCTATATAATAAGCTTGGGCAACATTCCTGCCTCATCTCGCCTAGCCTCACACAAGGTTGAGATGTTGGTGTTGAAACCATTTAGTTTCAGAATCAAGAGACTCCACCAAGACTTTATTTACATGCATCTATTCACACAACAAAATCCTCATTTAGATATACAATTTTCAAGATAGGTGTATTGGTTAAAAATTCTCTTTACACTTGGTATTCCATTCAAATTTTATTCATTTCTTTTGTATTGAAATAATTGGATGTGCAATATTGGAGAAACCTTCAATGAATCTCTAGTAGTAACCAACTAGGCCCATATGGTATTATTGATTTTTCTTATTCAATAGAGGATATGGGGGGGCCTCATTCCTACCTAAGATCTCTGAGCAACTGGTGGATTACCCAGACTAACAGAATGGTTCAATTATTCATATGGATTGATTATTGGATGTTGCATCTATTGTTTGCAGGAATGTTAGCTCATTTCCTCATCTATTGTTTGCATCTATTGTGTGCAGGAATGTTTGCATCTATTGTTGTAGGAATGTTAGGAATGTTTGCATCTATTATTGTTTGCAGGAATGTTTGCATCTATTGTTGCAGGAATGTTTGCATCTCTTGTTTGCAGGAATGTTAGCTCATTTCATTCATTTATTTTTCATGTTCCATTCATTTTATTTTCATGGATTTGATGATTTATTGATAGCAAGGGTGTCTTTCAAAGTAGCAGGAAGAAAGAAGCAAGGTTGACTTAACTAGTTTATTTGTTAAGTTTGTTGTATTAAACCCCTGAGTTATATCAACCAGTTTTTTTGTATGCAAATTGCAGCCTTATGCTTCATAGTCATTGTTTCATTCAATATCCGACTCAACTTTCTCCATAAGCTTGGCCATTCTATGTATAATTATAAAATTCATCTAGAATACCTAAATACAGTATTGGTGCAAGTTTCCTTTTATTTTTCTAGTTTATTTCATTTTATACAATTTTCAAAAAATGCAAAAACAAGTTAAACTTATTCATTTCTTTAAATTAATTTACATAATCTTTTCACTTTATTTTGTTTAGTTTATTAGTCTAACTTTTGTTCCTTTTACTAATTGCAATATTTTAAAGGAAACATAATATAAAATTTCATTTCACTTTGCTATTTAGACTTTAGGGTTTTTCTTGGAACCACTTATTATTTTTTAGTTTTTAGTTTATTCATTTTTCTTTATAATTATTGTATTCAACATTTGTACTTGTAATTACACTAATTTTTTGTTTTAACTTACTTTTCATTCACAAAAGCAAAAATATTAAAAAAATATAAAGTTGCAAAATATATAGAAATTAAATAATTGCAAAAATCAAACATAAGAACTTCATGCTTAGACTTTTTAGCTTTATAGTCTAATGTATTTTCTTTTATAGGGCTTTAAACTGAGGCAACATTCTAGCCTCATCTCACCTAGCCTCACAGGAGGTTGAGATGTTGGTGTTGAAACCATTCAGTTTCGGCATCAAGAGACTCCACCAAGCCCTTATTTACATGCATCCATGCACACAACAAAATCCTCATTTGGATCTACAATTTTTAAGATAGGTGTATTGGTTAACAATTGCTTCAAATGTTAAAAATTCTCCTTACACTTGGTATTCCATTCAAATTGTATTCATTTCTTTTGTATTGAAATAATTGGATGTGCATTATTGGAGAAACCTTCAATGAATCTCTCGTAGTAACCAACTAGGCCCATAAAATGATCTTACTTCTTGTTGACGGGCGAAATTGACCGTCCGTCAACTGGGAGAGTGGAACCGGTCCGAGGTTGTCTAAATAACCCAAGCCGTTTGGAATGGACCACCCTGACGAGTTTAACGGCTCCGTTGGCCGCCCTAAGGTCTCGTATGGAAACCAAAGAGAAATGATTTGAGCTAAGAAATCTAAAGGGAAACTAGAAACTAATAAAACAAAGACAAAGAACTAAAACTAATAAAGGAAACTAGAAACTAATAAAGCAAACTAAACTAACTACACTAATCTAACTAGAAATTACTAACTACACTAATCTAAATAGAAATTACTAACTACTTATATCTACAAGATACTAACTATGATTATAATAACTCAAATCAACTACCTAATTATCAGCTATGATATTCCTTATTCACAAATATACAATATGGACAGACTACAGATTTGACTAAAACCTGCAAAACTCATGTGATCGCTGCCCGGAGACAGCCAAGGGTCTCTTTTTTTATTTTTTTATTTATGAAAAAGAAAGAAAGCTAACTGAAATTAAACAATGTAATATAAATCTAACTAAAATTATATCTAAATTAAACTACTTAATTGAAACAGTAAACATCTAACTAATTGACCTGGAAACGCTCCAAGTCTGCCCTGTGTAAGATGACTTCTTAAGCTGGTTGGAGGAA
>ML777594.1:1073752-1099415 GCA_009831015.1 Picea engelmannii | reverse complement strand
TAGCCATCAAACTTCCTTATGAAAGAGAGCCACCCGTATTGTTCCAGGTCGCTACATGCACCACTAAATGTCAACAGTGCTTGGCACCCGTTAGGCTCGGCCCTTACGACAGGAGCCATAACCTCTGTACATGGTAGGGTTCACACTGAATGAAACGATGCACAGGGTTGAAAAACGATAGGTTTGATAGCTTCAAAGCTCGAATAGACCGAAGTTAACTGCATGCGTGCGAAGGTGGTGGGATTACCACCGCCACGCACTGTATTAATGACTGAGTACAGTGTTATTAAATCATAATCGTTTATACCATGTGTATCGGTCAGCAAATATGTGTGTAATCATATTAACGTGCCAGTCAACCAGAGCAGAACCAATACCATGCGTTATACTCATGCCAAGTGTTCAATTCAATCCAACACCATATCCAACGTCCATCATGTCAATGAATCGTTCAACACCAAGGTTTTAAAATTAATCGGTGCCAATACATAGTTTGGAAATATAAATCATTTAACGTATTATCAGCTTACCAAACAATAAGCATCGATTAAAGTCCAATATGATTAATCCATGCGCCTTCAAACCATTGCTTATTTCTTGAATTGACTTCATAAACTTACCAATGTATTCGTTGCACATTGAAATGTTTGCATTCCAAAGTTTTGAGAACATTATGATCCAAAATTTCTCATATAATAACTGAATGAAAAAACCATAGCAATAAGAATCAGAGCAATAGGACCAAATCCATTATAACTTTTATATGATCAGAATAAAACCAATAAATTTTATGCCCAAAGGTTTAACAATCAAACATATCCAAATGCGCAATCAAGGTAAGAGTATGCTCAAGAACATAAGTTCGAGAAAATCTTTAGCGGTCATGTGATAAACCAATGGTCAAGTGTCTTTTGGAAAAATCGATAAAAGACGACTACAGTCCAAACGATGAAAGAGGTATTTTCACACTTGCAGTTGTGAAAATCAAATTGAGACCAAATTGCAATTGTCGCAAAAATGAAACAAATATCTAGAAGCACAAAGCGACGATGATTTGTCATTAACGAGACAAGGGGTGTAGGCAGCGTTTTTTTAAGAGCAATTAAAAAAAGTAGTTGGCTGCCAACACTTCTCAAATGTTTTTCGGTGTTTTCTAACTTCTAATTGCTTCAATATTTTTGGGATCCACTACTATGCCTTCCTCTGAGATAATGTGGCCCATATAATGGATTTTCCTTTGATAAAAAGTGAACTTAGTCAATTTGGCATACAATTGGTGATCTCTCAAGACCTGTGGCACTATTCTTAAATGATTCTCACGCTCCTCCTCTGACTTGGACTAAATAAGAATATCATCCAAGAAAAAATTAACAAATTTGTCAAGGTAATATTTGAACCCTCCATTCATCGGACAGATGAAAGTAGTCAGTGTGTTTGTTAATCTAAAAGGCACAACTACAAACTCGTAATGTCCATACCTTTTCTAAAATGTTGTCTTACTAGTATCTTCTTCTCTTACTCTCACTCGATGATAACTTGATCTCGAGTCAATTTTGAAAAATAACGTTGCTCCTTTCAGTCGATTAAAAAAGTCATCAATCCTTCGAAAATGGTACCTATTCTTTACAGTAACCTTATTTACTTGTCTAAAGTCAATACACAACCTCAAAGTTCCGTCATTTTTCTTCACAAAAAGTATTGGGGCGCCCTAGGGTGAAACACTTGGGCGTATGTACCCCTTCTTCAACAACTCTTCTAATTGCCTCTACAACTATTCCAGTTCTCGTGTGCTCATTATGTAGGGAAACTTGGACACTAGGGTATCTTTAGGAATCAAATCAATAGAGAAATCAATGTCAACCTTGGGTGGAAATCTTAGAAACTCCCTGAACATGTCTTCATACCCTTTCAAAACTGAATATTTTTCCATATTTGACACTTTATCCTTGTCTAGTTCTTCCATATGGACTGCATATATCTTACACCCTTTTCTAAAACTTCTTTTCAATTGAAACATTGAAATATCTTGGATAGATACAAGCCTTGGAATACCTTGAATTATTCTTGAATTCCTTCCTTATCAAGACATGTTAAATCCTTGTTGTAGCGATCTAGGATAGCATGATGCGTGTCCAACCAATCCATACCAATCAAACAATCATACAACCCAAGCGATATGATATTCAAATCTTCCTTAATGATAACTCCATTTATGTTCACTCGGTAATTCTTGACCAACTCATTGATTCTTCTCTTGGTTCCAGTGGCTAGTTGAATCAACCAAGACTTCTCATACATTTTTTCAAATTAAATCTTTCAACCAAATTAGGATCTATGTAGCTATGACTAGCTCTAGAAACAATCAAAATATTTATGGGCTAATTATAAATCTTACCTTCCACCTCAATCATGTAGGATTGATAGTCTGTTTATCTATTCTATAAGGTTGCATAAATCCTTGGCATGCTCCTGCCCATGTCTTCCACTGTATCAAATTCTTGAATGTTATGCGTAGTCCTCGTCGTATCTCCCATGTGACGACAATCTTTATACACGTGGTCTCCCTCACATCCCCAAAACTTTTATGGGTTGTCTTGGTCTTTTCCCCAAGGAATCTATCATATTAGGCTCATTTTGTGTTTGTTTCCCTTGTCGACACGACTATGAGTTATTCCTTAAAAATGGTGGTTTTAATCCTTTCCTCCTCTCATCCATCTCGCCTTTATTTTTTTCATCCCAAGCTTTTTGAAAATATGGCATTCCCTTAATCTACTCATACAAATACTTAGCTTTCCTCATGGATTCCTCCAAAGTCTCAGGCTCCTCAAATTGGATTTTATCCTTGTAGAATGATGGCAACCCACTCAATAACCTTTGAATTTTCACCTTCTCATCCTTGATGAAATCCACATATCTTAGAAGCTCCAAGAATTTGTTTTCATACTCTTCCATAGTCATGTTCTCTAGCTTGAGCTCAAAGAAATCTTGCATCTTCTTGTCATAATAATGCTTTGGTAGGTATTGTTGTTGGAATTATTTCTTGAAGTGGTTCCAATAAATTATCTTCTCATCAATGTGCTTGAATTGCTTTAGTTGGTCCCACACATGGAATATTTACCTTGAAGATGATATATGACAAGCATTGCTTCCATATTTGATAAATAATTGTGCAACATAAAATATTTTCTCATGCCCAACAACCAAGATTCATATCCTTCACCCTTCCTATGTCATCCATCAAATGTTGGTGTCTTGAGCCTCTTGAACTCTCCTTGCAAACTTTCTAACTCGAGCCTTATTCTCTGATGTTTTATAGGGGACATACTTGGGTTGATCTCTTATTCTAGTAATATAGGTGCTCTTCTGATTGAATGTCTAAGTGAATGGTGATGCTTGCTAACACTTATTGAGTTCTTAAGCCCTCGATAGTCATCCCTCCTCTCACAAGATATGTACTATGTTGCATGCCTTGCACTGGTTTCATGTCTTACGCTAGACTCCTTGTTGATTTGTCTTTGTAAGTTATTTAGACTCTGTAGCAGTTGAGAATTAATTATGTTTTTCTCCTCTTGAGCTCTTATCAAGATTTCATTACCTTCTTTGTATCCCTACACCTCTCTCTACAAGATCTTCAACATCTCTATAGTCACCACCCGACTTCTATGTCCATTGGAATCCATTTCTGCATTTCCCAAGCTGATATTTAGACCTCTAATTTCATATCCATGGTTGTAGGAACCTTGTGCGTCATCCATCTCTTTGGTCCTCATTCCTGAAGCAAACATGTTCTTCCTGTACCCTTGATTCTGTAAAATCGTACATGCAACAATCACTATTAGAAATTAGGCATA
This sequence comes from Picea engelmannii, assembly GCA_009831015.1. NCBI lineage: Eukaryota > Viridiplantae > Streptophyta > Pinopsida > Pinales > Pinaceae > Picea > Picea engelmannii. Next base: position 1,095,564 of record ML777594.1, on the reverse strand, counting down.
TTGTAAAATATTTCATTAATTAGGTTACAGCTCATTCTTCATTTTAATTTATGAAGAGTACGAATGAACTAAACTAGATTTAAATCCTTTAAACACATTCTTCTCTAAATCAGATTTCCAATGACTACACTTATGCCTCAATCTTAGTTATGAACTAAAAGCTATAATTTTCTAAATTTTTGTCATTTATAATCAATTGTGATATGTTCTCACTAGTGCAATCTAGTTGAGAGACCATTTTCTACCACCTATAGAAGAAAATATGTTAGGAACCAAGAAAACGTTTGTTTCAGGTGTATATAGTATTCTTGATTATGAGTACATAAAAAAAATTAGATTCAAAATATAATGCTTCAGTCAAATTCTGTATAAATATGTAATTGATGACTTTGTCATTTTTTCACTTCCTGGAGACTTAGAATTTTTAGCCAAACTAATTGTCTCCCAAACATGGCGAAACTGGGAGAACTTTCATAAGATAAAGATGTTTGGTTTGTTGAAGAGGTAAAATGTTGAGCAAATGAATTTTTCCAGATTTGCAATCTGGGGCCCCTTTTCCTCCTCTAAAAATATCGAAAATCTCAAAAACGTGGCATGGGATAGTGGATTTTTGCCTATTTTGACACCTCCACTCCAAATTTTTTGGGATTATGCCAAAAGCCCAATTGGGTATCTTCGTGTTTGTTTCCATTGCTTACTGTAAAAAATTCCATCAATAATAGGACTTTTGTCAAAGGGTCTGTTGAGGGGTAGAAGTGGCCACTCATCAGCTAAGAGGGAATATATCGGTCTCAGATCCTTAGAGAAAGACCCAAACTATTTAAGTTAGCTATCTCTGACAGGTTTAGTGGCTCTGTTAGCCAATGAAAAAATCTATCCTACAAAAGGATGGAAAAGGGTTTCTATCAATCTTAACTCTTAACTATAAGATTCCTAGCATTTACAGTGATCACTAAATCGGATTACTCATACTTTTTACAAAGTTTACAAGATGTACAAAGGTACAAGATTTCATAGAAACCTTGTGAAAAAGGTAGCTTTTAAGGAACTAAATCCCAAGCAAATCCAATCTATGATCAAATTTATAAATAAATGAATATATAAATAACACTTTAATACTCTAACCAAAATAATAATATTCAAACCAAACTAATCTATAAACTAAACAAAATGATTTTGAATGTAACTTATGACAAGTTTCATTCAAGTGATCAAAGCATTTGAACTAAACCATTACTATAAAATATTTGCATTCAAACAAACCACACAAAAGAAATATGACAAAAACACAATCACTAACCTATCCTGGCCAGGAGCAGTATTGCAATCTATTGGTTGAATCTTTCCATATATATATTTGTTGAATTGTCCACCTGTAGAAGAAATCCTTTGACAAACAATGTTGTAATTCAAGTCTAACAAAATTCCGGTGAAAGAAATTTCAACAGAAAAGAATGAATTTGATACAGATAAGGAAAGGAAACAAATTTGAGATCAATCCTTTATGGAGAGTATTAATATGTTATTTCAATCAACAAAACACATTTCATTGAAAAGAAATAATTAAAAATATGTGATTTGCATAAGAAAATCTAATACATTTTACACATGCATTTATCCATCAATCACACAAAAAATTTATAAAGCTGAGATAACAAATAATATTTTTAAATATTAACCTTTGAACAAGAAACACACAAATTAATAACATAACAATGTATTTATAAAACATGGACAAAATACAAAGTTTCATATCACAAAGCTATGACAAGAAGATAATGAACACATAATTCAAAACAAATGATATTATATTAAAACCTCCAAAATTACTCACAGAACAAAAGTTTGAAGGAAAATATAATTCAGTGTCTTCCCATTACAATTCAGCATCAATTCTCTATCCCATCCCCCCATACCTATCTTCAACCCTAATATTTATACAAGAAAAATCAATGGAGCGAATCTAAACAAATTTCCCCAAAAATGGTTTGCCAAATCCTCACTAATTCACAAAAGATTGTTCTTAATACATTCTTGGATGAAGATCTGATCACACAGAGTTTATTTGGCATGGAACGATCTGAAGATAGCTTGATCAGATCTATTTGCTAGTTGGTTTCTCAGTTTGGGCGTCATTGGGCAATGGCCGCAACAAAAAAACGTACACTTGAAAGAACTGCAGATCTCTCCCAAACCGCGCATGTTTTCAGGAAAATCACCATGAGTAGCCTAATTGGAGATGTTCTGAACCAAACCCATGTTTTAGTTTTTGAATATTCTTCTTCATTTGGCCAGAAATAGCGTGGAAAAATCTTCCCTCAGTTCTAATCGCGCCCAAGTCGTACGGTCTTTTGGTAATGGCTTGGAGGTTTCTAGAATCTTCCTCCATGCATTTGGATGTAATAATCATGTCGCAATCCCACTCTATGTCCAAGAGTCAACACCTGAAAACCATCAAATCAAAATAAATCAAAAACTCAAAAATTTTGTAGCTACTAAAAAATCAAAATAAAATCGTGAATAATTTATAAAATAAATTAAAACTAAATCTAAAATAAGCACTAAAATAAAACTATAATTCAATTAAAACAAACAAATCAACAACAGAAAATTTGGTGATCAAGTTATGGACCCATTTTGCTGACAATTTGCAACATATAATTTTAATGTGTTGTTGAATGGGTACAAAACATGATTTTGTTCATTTATTTCATTGGGTTCAAAGCATGATTCAGGAATAGGAATCAAACATGTGTGGATGAAGCATTTGACATTTAACAATAAGAAAAATATATACTTGTAGTACAAAGACATCATATTCACAATGAGAGCCTGGGCAATTTATATCCAACTCAGTGGATTGATGTTGAAAAGGTGGCGATTGGACAGTTGATACATGTTTTGGAAAAAGACATAGAGAAATCACATGTCTTTGTCCAGCAATAGTTGTTTGTTGATCTAATTGTAATTGTAGTCCACTCAGAAGTATTCTTGATTTTTCTTATTCAATAGAGGATATCGGGGGACCTCATTCATACCTAAGATCTCTGAGCGACTGGCGGATTACCCAGACTAACAGAATGGTTCAATTGTTCATATGGATTGATTATTGGATGTTGCATATATTGTTTGCAGGAATGCTAGCTCATTTCCTCATCTATTGTTTGCATCTATTGTGTGCAGGAATGTTTGCATCTATTGTTGCAGGAATGTTAGGAATGTTTGCATCTATTATTGTTTGCAGGAATGTTTGCATCTATTGTTGCAGGAATGTTTGCATCTCTTGTTTGCAGGAATGTTAGCTCATTTCATTCATTTATTTTTCATGTTCCATCCATTTTATTTTCATGGATTTGATGATTTATTGATAGTAGGGGTGTCTTGCAAAGTAGCAGGAAGAAAGAAGCAAGGTTAACGTAACTAGTTTATTTGCTAAGTTTGTTGTATTAAACCCTTGAGTTATATCAACCAGTTTTTTTGTATGCAAATTGCAGCCTTGTATTTCATAGTCATTGTTTCATTCCATATCCAACTTAGCTTTCTCCATAAGCTTGGTCATTCTATGTATAATTATAAAATTCATTTAGAATAGTTAAATACAGTATTGGTGCAAGTTTCCTTTTATTTTTATGGTTTATTTCATTTTATACCATTTTCAAAAAATGAAAAAACAAGTTAAACTTATTCATTCCTTTAAATTAATTTACATAATCTTTTCAATTTATTTTGTTTAGTTTATTAGTTTAACTTTTGTTCCTTTTACTAATTGCAATATTTTAAAGGAAACATAATATAAAATTTCATTTCACTTTGCTATTTAGATTTTAGAGTTTTTCTTGGAACCACTTATTATCTTTTATTTTTTTAGTTTATTCATTTTTCTTTATAATTATTTTATTCAACATTTGTACTTTTAATTACACTAATTTTTTTTTTAACTTACTTTTCTTTCACAAAAGCAAAAATATAAAAAAATTATAAAGTTGCAAAATATATAGAAATTAAATAATTGCAAAAATCAAACATAAGAAATTCATGCTTAGACTTTTTAGCTATAGTCTAATGTATTTTTTTTTATAGGGCTTTAAATTGAGGTAACATTTCAGCCTCATCTCACCTAGCTTCACAAGAGGTTGAGATGTTGGTCTTGAAACCATTCAGTTTCGGCATCAAGAGACTCCACCAAGCCGTTATTTACATGCATCCATGCACACAATAAAATCCTCATTTGGATCTACAATTTTTAAGATAGGTGCATTGGTTAACAATTCCTTCAAATGTTAAAAATTCTCTTTACACTTGGTATTCCCTTCAAATTTTATTCATTTCTTTTGTATTAACATAATTGGATGTGCAATATTGGAGAAACCTTCAATGAATCTCTCGTAGTAACCAACTAGGCCCATAAAATTATCTTACTTCTCAAATGTTTTTCGGTTCTTTCTAACTTCTAATTGCTTCAATCTTTTTGGGATCCACTACTATGCCTTCCTCTGAGATAATGTGGCCCATATAATGGATTTTCCTTTGATAAAAAGTGCACTTAGTCAATTTGGCATACAATTGGTGATCTCTCAAGACCTGTGGCACTATTCTTAAATAATGCTCATGCTCCTCCTCTGACTTGGACTAAATAAGAATATCATCCAAGAAAAAATTAACAAAATTGTCAAGGTAATCTTTGAACCCTCCATTCATCGGACATATGAATGTAGTCAGTGTGTTTGTTAATCTAAAAGGCACCACTACAGACTAGTAATGGTCATACCTTGTCCGAAAGGTTTTCTTACTAGTATCTTCTTCTCTTAATCTCACTCGATGATAACCTGATCTCGAGTCAATTTTGAAAAATAACCTTGCTCCTTTTAGTCGATCAAAAAGGTCATCAATCCTTGGAAAATGGTACTTGTTTTTTACAGTAACCTTATTTACTTGTATGAATTCAATACGCAACCTTGAAGTTCCATAATTTTTCTTCACAAAAAGTATTGGGTCACCCCAGGGTGAAACACTTGGGCGTATGTACCCCTTCTTCAACAACTCTTCTAATTGCCTCTACAACTCCTTCAGTTATCGCATGATCATTATGTAGGTAATCTTGGACACTGGGGTAGCTTTAGGAATCAAATCAATAGAGAAATCAATGTCAACCTTCGATGGCAATATTAGAAACTCCCTGAACATGTCTTCATACCCTTCCAAAACTGAATATTTTTCCATATTTGACACTTTATCCTTGTCTAGTTCATCCATATGGACTGCATATATCTTACACCCTTTTCTAAAAATTATTTCCAATTGAAACATTGAAATCTCTTAGATAGATACAGGCCTTGGAATACCTGAATTATTCTTGAATTTCTTCCTTATCAAGACATGTTAAAGCCTTGTTGTAGTGATCTAGGATAGCATGATGCTTGTCCAACCAATCCATACCAATCAAACAATCATACAACCCAAGCGATATGATATTCAAATCTTCCTTAATGCTAACTCTATTTATGTTTACTCGATAATTCTTGACCAACTCATTGATTCTACTCTTGGTTCCAGTGGCTAGTTGAACCAACCAAGACTTCTCATACATTTCTTCAATTTAAATATTTCAACCAAATTAGGATCTATGTAGCTATGACTAGCTCCAAAAACAATCAAAATATTTATGGGCTAATTATAAATCTTACCTTCCACCTCAATCATGTAGGATTGATAGTATGTGTATCTATTGTATAAGGTTGCATAAATCCTTGGCATGCTCCTTCCCATGTCTTCCACTATATCAAATTCTTGAATGTTATGCATAGTCCCCATCTTATCTCCCATGTGACGACAATATTTATACACGTGGTCTCCCTCACATCCCCAAAACTTTTATGGGTTGTCTTGGTCTTTTCCCCAATGAATCTGTCATATTAGGTTCACTTTGTGTTTGTTTCCCTTGTCGATATGACTATGAGCTATTCCTGAAAAAAGGGGGCTTTAATCCTTTCCTCCTCTGATCCATCCCGCCTTTCTTTTTGTCATCCCAAGCTTTTTGAAAATATGGCATTCCCTTAATCTACTCATACAAATACTTAGCTTTCCTCATGGCTTCCTCCAAAGTCTCAGGCTCCTCAAATTGGATTTTATCCTTGTAGAATGATGGCAACCCACTCAAGAACCTTTGAATTTTCACCTTATCATCCTTGATGAAATCCACATATCTCAGAAGCTCCAAGAATTTGTTTTCATACTCTTCCATAGTCATGTTCTCTAGCTTGAGCTCAAAGAACTCTTGCATCTTCTTGTCATAATAATGCTTTGATAGGTATTGTTGTTGGAATTATTTATTGAATTCAATCCAATAAAATTATCTTCTCATCAATGTGCTTGAATTGCTTTAGTTGGTCCCACACATGAAATATTGTAATGTTCCCAAGCCAATTTTTTCGCTAGAAACACTAACTATTCATTGTGTACAGTTGTTTAGTTGTGTGCTTGCAGGTTTACTCATGAAGTTGCACATTAGGGTTTATGTTTATGAGATTAAAGCATGTAGACATGGATCTGAAGATATAGCATAAGGAAAGACAAGATACAACAAGAAATACCAATATGGAACCAAACAACTCATATCTGACATTTATTTAGATAATATAGAGATCTTGATACAACAGATCTGCAGATCTGGAAGAATACCAATAAGAATCTCCAACTGGAATAATAGCTACTACAAAAATGCTCAAGAATGAAGATATAAGCCTCCAAAGGCAATATAATATGTTGATGCAAAGCACAATATTTCTTTCTTTCCTTCAAGGGTTCAGATCCAAACCCCCCTAGCCGAGTTGAGCCCTTCTAAATGGTTGAATAAACTCAATATTTTGGCCCTGCTACTACATACCAACAAATACTCTGAAACTGGCTGGAATGGTAGACCAGGGCAAGACAAACCCCCTCCTGAAGTCTCGAGCTGAAAGACAGAGATATGCTCCTCCTATAGCTGAAACCCCAAACTGGGTTGTGCCCTCCTATATGACTGAAGAGACCCAATATTTCGGCATCACTGCTAGGAGCCTCCAAATTCTATGAAACTGGTTGGAAGTGTAGATTGGGGCAAGACAAACCCCCTGGTGAAGTCTCTAGCTGAATAATGAAGATCTTCTCCTCCAAACTGATGAAACCCCTTTCTGCAGTATGCCCTCCTTCTCTCTAACTTGTGCCAAGCTCTAAAAAAATCATATGGCAAGTAAGCCTCTCCCAAAGTAGGCTAGAAATGATGGTTGAATCCCTACAGAGAAAACCTAGAAGTCCAAATGCCCAAAATCCTCCTCTACTTCCTGGATCGAACTCTTCTTCTTCCAATGGTGTGCCCCCTTGTTGGAAACCCCCTAGGTTGTGAATTGTTCCTTCCTTGGCTGATAGATGGTACCTGTAAATGATGTATAATGGTGTGGGAGGAGTATTGCACCCCCGAGAACAAGCTTGGATCAAGTGAGGTGGGGTCTTTAACCACTGAGTTGATCTCTAGGGTTTGTAATCTTAAAACCGTCAAAATGCTTTTGTGCTTAAGATCCCAAATGCAAACTGTAATAATAATTCAGAATGAGTTAGAAGTGTGCCCTTCCTTTATTTTATACTCCAGATTTATTTCTCTATTGATTTGGTTAACCCCTAGGGTTAACTCCTAGATTTTCTACACATGCTCTTTTCTTTCCTTTAGTTACATTTTCCCTCAAAGCCAACTTAATATTATAACGTTGTACTTAGGTAATAGCTTTGGGTTGACTTTGTCCCCATGATGCATGAGACTATAGTCTAGTGGTGACAACTAGACTACTGAGTCTCTCAAAACCTCTTCATCAAGAGGTGGGGGACATTACAGTCTCCCCTGCTAGAAATTTCTTGCCCACAAGCAATTCTGAACCTATCTCGTGAAGCACATGTTCACCTTCCCAAGTAGCATCTTCTAAGGGTAAATTATTCCACCTGGCCAAGTATTCCTTGATGCTCCTCTTCCTTAACCTCTTCTCCCTTATTTCTAATATTTCTTCTGGAATCAATATCAATTGCCCCTCTTCATCCAAGGGTGGAAATTCCTCAATAGGAAGGGTGTGTTTACCTATGGCTCTCTTTAAGCATGAAACATGAAAGACATTGTGTATTTTGTTTCCTTGTGGTAGATCAAGCTCAAATGACACGACCCCTAACTTTATGTTAACCCTGTATGGTCCAAAGAAGAGAGGTTGAAGCTTTTTTACACCACTCTTCTTAATGGATGCATGTCTGTATGGTTGAAGCCTCAAGTAAACCAAATCACCAACCTCAAATGTGTGCTCCACCCTATGCTTGTCTGCATGTACCTTTTGTTGATTTTGTGCCCTTTGCAGGTGGTCTTTAATTTCTCAGAGTATATCCTGACTCTGTTGAATCCAATCATGAACTATGGGAGCCCTGTTGTTACCAAATACAATCTCCACAAAGGATAGGGGATCATGACTGTATAAGGCACTGAATGGTGGCATACCAATAGACATATGTTGGGTGGTGTTGTACCAATATTCCCCCAAATGAAGCCACTTAACCCATGCCTTATGTTTCCCTGACACATAATTTCGGAGGTAGCCTTCAACCCACTTGTTGACTATCTCTATTTGGCCATCAGAAACAATAGAGTGTGGCATGCCATGAATCTTGAAGACCTGGTCCATGAAAATTTGAGCCATCGTGGATGTAGTAAATGGGTGTTGAAGAGCCCAGAAATGAGCATACTTGGAAAGGTGATCCACAACCACCATTATGACTGATTTATTCCCCGATTTGGGTAAGTCGTTAATAAATTCCATAGAGATATCCTTCCAAATAGCAGGTGGAATCAGAAGCAGTTGTAGCGTGCCCAGAGATTTGACTGTCTCTCCCTTGTTGCGTTGACACACCTCACATTCAACGACAAAATTATGGATGTCCTGTTTCATACCATGCCAAAAAGAAGAACGTTTGACCCTGTCATATGTTTTGGTGAACCCTGAGTGCCCCGCTGTGGGTGTAGCATGAAGCTCAGAAAGTACCGTGGATTTAAGCTTTGATTGTTTACTTAAATACAAACGACCTTTGTATATAAGCTCATCTTGGAGCCAAGAGTACCCTGGTGGAGCCGGAGCATTGGTCTGCAATTGTTGGATTAGATGTGAACTTTTGGGATCTTGAAGTCATTCCTAGTGCACAGCTTGGAGCCAATCGGGTACAATGAAGAAAAGAGAAAAAAGGGATCCTTCTTCTTCATATTTTTGGGACACTGCATCTGCCACTACATTGTCTTTGCCCTTCTTATAAATGATCTCATAATCATATCCAAAGAGCTTAGTCACCCATTTTTGTTTCTCCGAGGAGGAAATGCGTTGTTCCGAGGAGGAAATGTGTTGTTCCGAGGAGGAAATGCGTTGTTCCATAAAGTACTTGAGGCTTTGATGGTCGGTCTTAATTTGGAAGTGTTGCCTCAAGAGATAAGGGTGCCACAGATCAACGGCATGCAGAATAGCCAACATTTCCTTTTCATAAATGGGTTTTCCCATATTCCTTTCAGACAGTTGCTTGCTGGTGAAGGCCAAAGGTCGACCGTCTTGCATAAGGACAACGCTGATTCCTTTCCCTGAGGCATCACATTCCAACACAAAGGTCTTTGTGAAATCAGGAAGGGGCAGAACCAGAGTGGTGCACATGGTCGTCTTCAAGGTTTGAAAAGCTTGAGCAGCGGCTAGAGTCCAAGTGAAAGAGTTCTTTTTGAGGAGAGTAGTGAGAGGTGCGGCAATCTTTCAGTAGTTCTTAACAAACTTGTGATAATACCCTGTTAAGCCCATAAATCCATGCAAGCTTTTGAGAGTCTTTGGGTGTGGCCAGTCTTGCATAGCTTCAATATTTTTTGGATTCACCCTGACGCCATCCTTGACAACCAAATAACCCAAGTATTCTACTTCTGAGGCACAAAAAGGACATTTAGACTGTTTCAGGAAAAGTTGGTGCTGAGAGAGTAGATGGAGAACTTGATCCACGTGAGTAAGATGGTATGTCCAGGTTTTTTTATAGATGAGGATATAATCAAAGAAAACCAAGACAAAATGACAGAGAAAGGGATGGAAGACATGATTCATGAGGCTTTGGAAGGTGGAGGGGGCATTACACAAGCCAAAGGGCATGACCAAAAACTCATAGTGGCCCTCATAAGTGTGAAAGGCCATCTTGGGAATGTCTGCCTCTTTCATACGTATCTGGTGATAGCCCGAGCGAAGATCAAGTTTAGTAAAGAATTGGGTGCCACTCAATTCATCCAGGAGGTCATCAATGAAAAGAATGGGAAATTTGTCTTTAATGGTTAGTTTGTTGAGGGAACAGAAGTCAGGACACATTCTCCAAGAACCTTCTTTCTTTGGGACCATGACTATAGGAGAAGAGTAAGGGCTCGTACTAGGGTGGATAATGCCTGCATTAAGGAGTTCCTGGACCATTTTCTCAATTTCATTTTTTTATGAAAAGGGGTGGCGATATGGCCGGATATTGGGAGGAAGGCTTATGGGTACAAGGGGAATGGAATGATCATGAACACCACGGGAAGGAGAGAGTCATTGGGGAGTGGAAAATACCATTTGATGTTTAGAAAGGAGGGCTTGGAGGTCTTGCGGCACTGCGAGTGTCTCTGTTGCTTGTATGGCATGGAGTTGGGAAATGACACCAGAATGACCTTTTTTGAGCAGATTTTCCATGCGATGGGAACTAATGACCTCAGGTGAACCAGCAATGATGCCTTGGAATTTATATTGGTGGCCTTCCTAGTCTAATTGCATGGTTAAGGCCTTAAAATCCATGAGAATGTGACCCAAAGTTCTTAGCCAGTCTGCACCCAACACAATCTCACAACCACCCATATCGATAGAAAACATATGGGATTTTAGGTGGTAGTCACCGATTTGGAGACGCGCATTTTCACAGCCCCCTCCACATATCATGGAACCACCATTGGCAATCAAGATCTGGAAATTGTTGACAGCATGGATGTAGCAATGAGTTTCTTGGGCAATGCAGTGATGAATAAAATTATGGGTGCTTCCACTATCAACCAGAATGATGACCTTCCAATTCTTGATGTAACCGATTAACTTGAGGGTTTGGGGAGCAGAGAAGCCAATGAGAGCATTGAGGGAAATGACGGGTTCTACTTCGGGAGGGTCTGAGGGAGGGGTTATGTCAGTGATTTCAGGTGACTCACACACAAGGGGAGTTTCAACATCCTCTTTCGAAATATCCTCAGAGATGGCCATAAAAATATTTTGTTGCTTACACTTGTGGCTCAGGAAATATTTGTCATCACAATTATAATAAAGGCCTTTGAGTTAGCGTTCAACCATTTCAGCCCTAGTCAATTTTTGGATCTTTAATGGGGCGGAGGGAGTATTGGGAGTGATGGGTTTAGGGTGAGGGATAAAGGAGGGTTTTGGGTTTTGAGAGGATACAACCTGTTGTGCTTCTTTATCTCTTTTAGTATCCTCCACCCAAATCGAGGGTCGAGCCATGAGGACATGTGCCTGAATCTCCTCCTTGAGGCCACTGATAATAACTCTCAAAAGAAAGCATCAGTCATGCCCTATGTTCGAAAATCCAGGCTCTCAAAGGCAGCTATGAAGTCTTCTACTATTTCGGATTGTTTCAACTTTGTCAAATGGCCCAAATGGTTGGTGTTTGTGTCAAAGCATTCATAAAGCTCAGTCACAAATTGGGTCCAAGCAATATACCCTTGACGGGATGTTTTTCTCCATTGCCACCATTGCCAACGTTCTTAATCTAGATGGAGAACACCATACCGGAGTTTGGCCAAGTCATCGGTGATGTTGTATAAAGAGAAATAATGTTCCATTTGGGTTACCCAACCAGTGGGGTCTGAGCCATCAAATTTGGTCACATCCACCCGCAAAAGGCGTAGGTCACGTTGAAAGTGATGGGGCTGAAAGGTATGGGAATGGGAGGAATGTTCGCCTTCAGTCTTTGGAGGTGCTTCCGAGAAAGGGTCATCTGTAGGGATCTTCAGTTTGGTGCAGAGTGATGCAAAGACAGATTCAATATGGGTGGTCAGTTCTTGTTTGACTTCCTCCATTGAGGACTGCATGGTTGTATTTATGGTTGTATTGATGGATGAATCTATGGAGGCAACAGTAGCATTGAGTTGTTTCACTTCTTTTTGGGTCTCGAGGAAACCAGATTGCAAGGTGTTGAAGCGAGTTTCCAGATCTTGGCTACGGATATGGGCCATGAGGATGGGTGAACTGAAAAGGGGAGGGTGGGGTCAAAAATTTTGTCGAAAAATGATATGAATGAATGTGATAAGGGCAAAGAGATGAATCCAATGGAATAGGTCTCAAATAATGGTGAAAAAAATTCCAGAAATTGTTTTTTTTTTTTGTTACACCTATGGAGTTATACTCCGGTCTGAAGAATACTGCAGTGATGAAATACCCAAATGTTGAACCAGAAAGAAATGTGTATTTACTTGGAAACCCGAACACGGTTGCACGGCAATAGATCTAGTCTGTTTTAATTTTTTTATGTTTATGTCCCCCAAGGGTTAGGTATTCAAGGGTTCTACAGACAAGGGTTTTCCCTTTGCTATAGCTCTCTGATATACGTGCGGGGTCCAACAGTAGTACTTGGCCCAATATCTCAGGGCACTAACTAAGGAGGATAGATCGTACCCTTAGTTGTACTACCTGACTACCCAAGTACTAGAGAGTATCTTCCCAAGTGTTGTTCTTAGTGACACTATAGCAGTCCAGCGGCCAATAGGTTTATCTAAAGAGGGCTTCAGAAAATCTAGGTCAATCCGTACACAAGTGTTGTCTGATGCACTACCACTCGAAGGGGTACCAACAAGGGTTACAAGGGTGGCCAACAAATGTGCACTTAAGAACCACTTGTATTTCATGTGTGTATGAATCCCTCAACCGCGGGTTTATGCGCGTAACGACAGATCTCTGTGGCTTAAAGACGTCGGAATACGCCTCTACCCTAGAAAAAAAATTCCCACAATTTCTGCCAAGGAAAGTGCTTTGATACCACTTACAAGATACCAAATATAATAAATATGCAGAACAGAAATAAAATGCTAGAAATGGCGGAATAATAGTAATATAACCAGCATAATCTTCACAATAACACAGAAATGATATAAGAACAACAACAGAAATAGCACTTTGATTCAGAAAGAAATGTTCACGGGCCTCTTCAAGGGGGCAACCTCCAATCGAGCAGCGCTCTATTACAATAATCTCCAAGCTAGGGTTTTCATACCCTCGACCCTTATTTATACTAAATATGTCTATCAAGAGAAGCATCTAGAGGAAGATCCTTCTAGAAGTGGAAGCTTCTATTAGGTCTTCTTACATCTACCTTATTCTATTTTATTAAAAGGCCTTATTAATATTGACCTTTATTACATCCAAATATATTGATCTACCTATGTGTGGGTTAGGACCCTAACAGTCCTACTACTGGTGAATCATGGCATGCTTGTAGCACTTTGGTTTTAAAGGTTGATTCGGGGACCAAGAAGATTTGGCCCTTGTGATATATGTTGTCGTCCACAATTTTGAAGTTGTCATCTTGTACCTTCACATCCATCAATTTGCATGCAAACCTAGTTTTTTAGTATTCCACCAAAAGGTGGGCTTTCCAGTCAACTGAAATGTAGGTCATGGCATAAACTGATGGTCTTCTAGATAAGGCATCTACCACCACATTATTTTTCCCTTTGAAAAACTCAATGTCAAAGTCATAAGCCTGGATCTTGCTAACCCATTTATGTTGCCTCTCATTTAAGTCCTTTTGATTCAGAAAGTACTTGGCGTTGTTGTGATTTGTCCTCACAATGAATTTTTCCCTAACCAAATATTGCCTAAACTTAGTCAATGCATGCATAATGGATAACATATATTTGTCATATATGGTGTAGATAAGCTTAGGACCCATTAGTTTTCGGCTCTCATAGACAATAGGGTGCATATTCTTCATAAGCATTGATCCAATGCCCTCCCCTAAGGAATCACACTCCACTATAAAGGGTTGTGCGAAATATGGTAGAGCTAGTAGAGCCAATACCAGACAAGTTCTCATTACCTTCTTCATCTTGTCAAAAGTCAATTGTTCTTCAGGACTCCAATTGAATGCGCCCTTCCTGGTCAAATCGGTAAAAGATGCACAAAGTTGAGAGAAACCTTTGACAAACCTCCTGTAATAACAGCAAATGCCAAGAAAGCCTTTTAATTCGGTGAGTGTCTTAGGTGTCGGCCAATCAAGTATAGCCTGTATCTTCTCTTGGTGTATATGTACCCCTTTCACCCCAATGATGTGTCCCAAATAGAGTATCCCTGCCATTCCAAATTCACATTTGGATTCTTTAGCATATAGAGATTGTCTTTCCATGATGGCGAAAATATGTTCAACATGTTGCAGATGCTCTTCCCATGTTTTGTTGTAGATAAACAAGTCATCAAAAAATACCAAGAGGAACTTCTTTAATTGCTTGTTAAATACATGATTCATGCAAGATTGGAAGGTGGTTGGCATATTAGTTATCCCAAAGGGAATTACCAAGAACTCATAATGACCATAGTGACATCTGAAAGCGGTCTTCGGTACATCTTGCACCCTCATTTTTATCTGATGATAGCCAGAGCACAAGTCAATCTTTGTGAAGTATACAACCCCATGAAGCTCATCCAATAACTCATCAATCCTAGGGATGGGGTATTGGTTCTTGATTGTATTCCTATTCAATGCCCTGTAATCAATGCACATGTGCACGGTTCCATCCTTGTTTTTCACTAACACCACTGAAGATGCAAAGGGAATAGAACTTGGCCTAATGTGGACCATATATAACTTCTCTTTGATGGCCTTCTCAATCTCATCTTTATACTTCTTTGGTTGCCTGTAAGAAGTGGTGATGACAGGTTTCTCTCCCTCTTCCAATTCTATGATGTGCTCAAACCCCCTATCTGGTGGTGCTCCTAGTGGAATGGGTTCAAATACCTTGTTATGCATGTAAATGATTCTCTGAATCTCTAGAGAATAATGAGTATCCCCCTTCTTATCCACCCGAATCGATATTCTACATTATGATGCATACACAATGTCCTCCCTCTTGAAGATGGCCTCCATGTGCTTTGTTGTCACCACTCTAGGTGTGTTTCCTGTCATACCCCTGAGTACCACCCTTTTCCCATTTTCATACTAAGGCACTGAACTCCAAGGATGATGTTAGTGTTTGGAAGATCCATTACATAGAAATATTGTGCCAAATCATGCCTTCCCATTGTAAGATTCATTCCTGGGATATACCTGTCATAAGGCATAGTGTGCCCCCCTGCTAACTTCACACGAAACCCTTCAAATTCAATTGTAGGTATATATCTTCTTTCCAGTAGGGATGAATCAATGAAGTTGTGTGAAGCACCCCCATCAATGACAACTGAAACTTTATGCCCCTATAGCACCCCTCTCATCCTAAAGGCATTGAATTTGGGTAACCCATCGATTGATTTTATTGTTACCTTCTAATCTATTGTAAGGTTGTGACCTGCATCCTCCTCATCTGCATTTTTTGTGGGATCTGCCTCCATGTTCTGTATATGGTTGAAACCTTCCTCCTCCTCATCATCAGAAATCACTTCAATGTAGTGAGCCTTGCCTTTTCCCATGCATTTGTGTGTTGGATCCCAAGGCTCTTTGCAAGTAAAGCATAGGCGTTTCCTTCTCAATTCCCTCCTAGCAATTTCATCCATTCTACCACTACCTTGGTAAAACCCCCTGTGGTCTCTTCCCCCTTGGTTCATGGGGGGTCTTTGGTCTCTTCCCCCTGGGGTTAGAGGAGGTCTAGGGGTAAATCTAGTCTTTGTTGCTAATCCCAAGTCCCTAGTCTTCCATATAGCATCTTGTAAGTTGGTAGGTTGAAAATCATTGACCCAACCCCTTAAGGGTTCCATCAACCCCTCTGTGAAGAGCATCGTTAGTCTCGCTTGGGACACATCCTGCACCATAATTTCTATCCTCTAAAACTCTTCTATATATACCCCTGGTGACCTTGTCTATCTGAGCTGGGTGAGTAGCCTAAAATGTAGCTTTGGGTCCCCCTGGTCAAACCTCTCAATAAGCCTCTGTGTGAACTCTATGTAAGTAGTCATCTAATTATGGCCCAGTGTAGTTAACCCATGGTATCACCAGTCATGAGCTTTTCCCTCCAAGTAAATGGTGGAAAACTTGATGGCATCCATCTCTCTCCATGGTTTAAGTTTTAAGTAGGTATCAAGTTTATGCACCCAAGCTTGCGTAGTCACCTTGGAAGATCCATCAAAGTATGGGATTTCCATCTTGTCTGCTCTGCGCTCAAATTCATAGTTGTTTCAGTGATATTGTTTGGGCTTACCCCTGAATTTAATCCCACAATATTGGTACAATGTGACTTTTCTTTTGAATCCTGTTATCGCACAGTTTGTAGTTAGGATAAAAGATTGAAGAAAAGAGGTCAAACTGGCTTAACTAAACCAATTCCACCCATTGTCACCTCGATT
Source organism: Picea engelmannii (assembly GCA_009831015.1). Classification (NCBI taxonomy): domain Eukaryota; kingdom Viridiplantae; phylum Streptophyta; class Pinopsida; order Pinales; family Pinaceae; genus Picea; species Picea engelmannii. The sequence continues at coordinate 1,078,975 of ML777594.1, read as the reverse complement.
GGAAGTTTCTTTCTATTTATGGAGGTAAGGCCTAAGGGAGACGTCCCTAGTGACCTGGGGTTTTGAGAAGGAAAATGTTTAGCAAGGCTAACTGATAGTAATCCCCCTCACAAGTCACCACCTAATCAGAAAGTCCAGCTTATAGCCAATAAACATAACCGGAAGTAATAACTAATAAGATCACCTGCCCGAGACAAAGCAACAATAAAACAATGCATATGCAAGTTTGCTTGTTGGTTAGTACTTCATATAATCAATGACCTTTCTGATAATAATCAATTGAGCAATAAATATTGACAAATTCATTTTTTGTACGATAGCAATAGTTACAATATCACTTATTCAATAAATACTAAAGAAACTTGGCATTCAATGTAACAAATTAACACTTTATTAGATAATGCCTTAACCAACCATCCAATTTCTTAAAGGTAAGGCGATACTTGCACAAAGTTGTTTATAGCAAAAGATGATGACAGCAAATAGGGTTAGAAGATTAGTCTTAAGCTAGGGTTAGTAAAGTTAGGGTTTGTTCAAAGTTTTAGAAGTTGTTTTGAAATCACACTAGGGCTTAGATAAGTGCGTTCCTAGGGAATATGGAGTCAAAAGGAGGACACAAGAGCTGAAGGATCAAGTGATAATGGTAAATACTAAGGACAAGAGAGTTAAACCTTGAGGTGTTGTTATGGCAAGGCCTCAAGGATGAAACGCTAGGGGAGAGAGGCTCACGTTGGTGTAGGGGAACTAGGCCTCAGTGCTCTCTCCTCCTTCCTTAGCTCAATGGAAAAATGGATAGCTCAAAAGATTGCATAAAACCAAGACAAAAAGGTTTGCAAGTAACGTGTTGCTATGGCAAGTCTTTACAAGGTAAACATTAGGGAAAATCGGCTCACCAAGGTGTAGGGGAACTAGGCTTTGATACGTTTTCTCCTTCTCAGCTCAACAAATAAGAAAATGGCTAGCATGGAAGAAGATGGATGGAGTGTTGCTATGGAAAGGCTTAATCCTCTCCAACAAGGGCTAGAAAGAAAGAAAAGAGTCTTGCTAAGGCAAGGCTCTATCTCAGTTCAGCAAATAAAATGGCTTAAAACCTTGGTAGGGACATGAGACAAGGACCTTTAATGTGTGCTTGTCACCTAGGATTTAATTCCGCAAATTATAACCATAAATGAAAGAAAAACAATACTACAACCATTCAATTAAGAAGTTTTGCAGAAATTCACTTACATTTAACCAAGAAATCATATAGCAAACCCTAGTTGTAATACCTTCCACCAAGAGAACTGCCAAAATGCCAATAAAATTCCAAAAATGTCTTCCTTCAACAAGTGTGCCTCACAATTTCAGCCAATAGCTCCAAAGATAGCGTGAATTTCATACCTCACTAATGAGTGAGTGAAAGATCCTCCAAAAAATGAAGGCAAAAACCCTCAATTTCTACAGTACAATGACCTAATTTTACTTTTTTAGGTCATAAAAAGGCCGACAAGGAAAAAATACTAAAACCATATTGTTTTACATTAAATGTTTAAATTAAAACCCTAATCAAGCAATAGAAGGGCATCATTCCCTTTCTAGGGTGACATTATCCCCTTTGAGAGCAAATGCATCCTCTTGAAGCAAAATGTTAGCCCTCCTTGGGCTTCTCCAAGATGCCACATGTGCCAAACTGCCATGTCCATCTGCCAAAATGCTCATGAAGAAAGGATGACGTCATGAGCCTCCTGGGTGACGTCCTAGGCCTTCCAAGGCCAATGTTCCACTGAAAAGGGTACAATCCCCCTAGGTCAAGCTCTTATAGGGTGCCTCTGCAAGAAGTCCTTCTTCTCTCTGGTGCAAACCTCGTTGTGATGTTTATGCCCCCTGCTGGGGTCTCAACATCCATCTGGTGGGCTCTTCAGCCCCATGGAGGTCTGACCTGATCATCTCCCCATGTGTACCTATCCAACATGGTACATGTCCGTCGGGCATGATCCTGCACATCAACATCTATGCCCTCCATGGGCTCATAATTCACAGGGATCATAGTAATGTCAATCACATCTCATCATCAATATTATTAAACATGTGCATAAAACCCCTATTACCCCAGTTAAAATCTCAAAGACATTATACAAGTCTCAGGAAAGTGACAGGGCGTCCTATTGGGCTAGTGGCCACTGGAAAAGGAAAGTTCCCGAAAAAGACTAAATCTAAGCCATGTAAGTGGGTGATGTAGATAAGGGATGTCCTGACAATGGGCACAGTGAAAGAAAGGGAATGCAAAGTTTTACCTGTGGGTGCCTTTGTGGAAGGCGAGTTGCACCTGTCCTGGATGCAATTGTTTCCAAGCCCATTCATGCCTTTTATTCTTTATTCTTATTGCTTTTTCTTCAAGAAGTTAATCAAGGTACACTGCCCTGGCGTGGAAACCAGTGGTGGCAGCGTTATCCACAAGTACTTTCACAGAAATGAGAAGGTTGGCTCATGATGAGACCCCCTTTCGCTTGGCCATGAAACCAAGAGTCACTACCCTGGTGTGGTAACTAGTTGCTAGTAGTGTCATACTGCTAGGTACCCATGGACCTAATAGGTTGGCTCGTGATGAGACCCCCTATCCTTTGACTAGGTCCTGTTTTATTATTTTTATGGGTCCCTCTTGTTTCTTGTTGAGAAGCCTTTTACTGCTTTCTTGGGGATCCCTGGGTGAATCATCTCGAGGTTTTATTTTTAGGATTTTATCTTTTGCCAGCTTGCTTTTACCTTTTGGGCCTTTAGCCCCTTCTTCCCACAATGCAAGGTGCAACCCTTAAATGATTGGCCAACCCAATGCCCAGACAAGTGAAATGGGGTAGATGAGCGGGAAGCAAGATGAAAATGTGGTTAGATGAAGGGATTGGACGATGCCCTTTTAGAAATCCCCCCAGTGGCAAACCAAAACCTACGGGCACAGGCTTGCTAGGGAATCATGTCATTCCCCCTAGACATGGTTAAGTGGACAAGTATAAGATCCAATCATTCGTTAGAAATAAAAGGAATTAAATTCACATATTCAAAGGCTTTGAGGATCATAGTGAGACATACCATGATACCTGGACTCATTACCTCATGGAGCAAGAACCATCTCGGACACAAGACCAAGCCGATGGTGATGGATGTTGATGTTGCTGGCAAAGTAGAGGCACTGAAAGGGAGAAAATGTGGGCCCTCCAGAGCCATGGCTAAGTTTATCTGGCGCTCAATACTCCATGTCTATGACCTGTGGGCCTCAAGACATAATCTCCTAGTTATCCCTAAAAGTGGGGATAACTTTTGGTTCCAAATCGGGGACATGTGCTCACCGTAGAGCGCATGAGAACGTCAGCATCTCTGGCATAACCTGTTTACCTACTTGATCTCAATAGCAACTATTAGTAACCAATTGGGGTGGTGATACCACCCCAGCATATACATATAGAGAGAGAGAGAGAGAGAGACTGAAATAAATCAATCATGAGTATGAATGTAAAAGAAAACTACTCTAGCATGCAATGCAGATGGTATAGTACTATGAATGCAAAAATGCCTACCTACTTACCTCTACTTATCTGCTGGTTGGATGTTAGGTGTAGTCAATTGACCAATGAAACCAATCCATCAATGCCCCACAATACATGTCTGTGTGCTTCATTATAGACCAAAACATTGATAAATCAAGCACAAAAATGACATGGGTTAGAACATGTATCATATCATCGGAAATCACAAAGTCTAACTCATGGAGGCGGGTGGGAGGGATAAAATCATGCCATGTCAATTTATGAGGTAAGTACTCAATCCACTTCAAGAAGGGATCATGAAAAGTCTACGGTTCATAACACTAACTCAAAAGGTCCGCAAACTGGATACCTAGGACGTCCTCACGTTCTGAAGTCAAGGAAGGGATCGATAAAGACATAGTAGACGACTGGAAAATTATCAAGAGAAAGTTAAGAAACTGAGATGATAGAATTAAACTTGTAATTCTCAACCAACCCTCAGACTCTAGGGTTTTCCTCGGAAGAAACTCAACACAAAGGATATAATTCCCAACTACACCTTTAATGATACAACAAGGTAAGGTAATAAGAGGTGGTTGGAGAAATATGTCATGAGAATTCTTCCTTGGGAAAACATTGTTCTCACTCATATCAAAACTAGAGCACAATGGTGGTTGATAATCATCTTCATAGAATAAATCCAAGTGCTCAGAGGAGTACTCATCAAAACCCTCAAGGTAAGACCAAAAATCATCAGGAGAATATGGTACTAGGTCAACCTTGGATGTTTGGGGAGCATCGGTAAATATATCATTCCCTTGTTGCCAAAAATCAAAGGTAAATTGCCGTGACAACTATGAAGGCAACAATTGGGAATGATTCTTGATGTCGTAAATGGGGTCCATATCAAAACCAACTATATGCCATTTACATCTTCCAACATGTATGAACTCATCAATATCAACTATGTTAGTATCAGCATCATAACATGGAGGATTCAAAACATTCAAAGGCTCACCCATCTCCTCCTCTTTTCCAAAGTGATAAAACAGAGAATCATCAGAATCATGGATAGGAGGGTGACTTACAATGTTTTTTTCTTCTTTTGCAAGAGCTTCGAGGACTTGGGTGTCTTCAACATTGTAACACCCTGTTTCCCCCAAATTTGTAATTAATCCTAATACAGGAATTACCATGCTAAAGCATGATGAAAACATGAATGTATGATGTGAAGGGACCTTATGAAGAAGGTCGATAAATGTAAATAACATTATGAATTTATATTACAGAACTGCTGAGAGGGGATGTGTAGAAAAAGAGACCACAATGGTGGTCGAAGGCACCTGAAAAGGCGGCGTTAACTTCCACCGAGAATTAAATACCGTATTTGGACTCCACTGGCCCGGAGAACCAAAAGCGGCTCGCTGGCCCTAAAAATTAATGGCTCACAGACTGGTAGGCGGATGGCTTGATGAGGGATGGGATGGTAAACCGCCCATCCATAGAGCCGTCAGGCCTGATCAGTGCGAGGGAAATCATTCCACACGCAACCTCGCGAGAGGATAAGGCATATGGCAGAGGCAATTGAGGGGGCAGACGCGAGGGGAACTCTGACTTTATGCAGAGGGGGTGATAGCAGAGAGGAAGGATTGCAACCTTCGCTCCTGGTCACTGGCAGACAGAGAGATGTCGTCACAGAGCATCGTGGTCTCAGCTCGGGGGTGGC
>ML777594.1:1059153-1072400 GCA_009831015.1 Picea engelmannii | reverse complement strand
GATACGCGAATTTCCCGATTTGTCACAGGAGTGTGGGTCACAGTGGAGGACAGGTGTCGTGCGCATATCCGTATCGGCATATCGGGAGTCGGGGATCCACGAGGTAAGTTGCATTCGACAGTTAAAACCACGAAATCTCGATGGGAAGTTATACGGCTACATTCATATGGTAAGTGGTCGCATGGACCATAGTATAGCCAAGAAGGCTAGCCAGTGTAAAGGCGCATCGGGAGTTAGAGGATCGAGAGTCCAGAGGACTTGCGCATCGTGACACTGAAGGGCGCGAAACCCGGACGGGATTAAAGGCTGTGGTCTTGTGAAGGTTGTGGTCACATTGACCAGGGCTTATCCTGGAGAGCCAATACGCTAGGGGCATATCGAGGATCGGAGAATCGTGAGTTCTGAGGACTCGTGAATTACGACCTTGGAAACCCCGAAACTCCGATAGGAGTAGCTTCGAAAGGAGGTAAAGCCACGGTCGTGTGGACTAGGAGCCTAGCCAGGGAGGGGCTAAGGCCAAAAAGGATTTCATCGACCATCGGAAATTACAGAGTACAAGAACCCTTGACTACGGGAGAGACGAAACCCCGATAACCTGAATTTAGGATTAGGGAAGACTACGGTCTAGGTGAAGGAAGCCGTATAGGTAAATGAAAGACTCGTGGACCGGGTTTGGCATTTTGCGGCTACAAGCTTCGAGGATTCTCATTATTGAGAACTAAACGAAATTTTTTTTTAAATTTGGATAGTGGGTATGTTACAAACATGCATTATTGTCTTATCCTTATGATTTTCCCCTTCATCTTTGATTGTACAACAAGGAAGATCCACTTCATTCAAGGTTTCAATTTCTCCTTCATTTTCTAAATCATGGAACAAGGTATCATCAAAATCCTAAGAAGGAAAGAAACTAACCTCGTCGTTCTTTTGTTGTGCAGGAGAAATAGGCTCTTGGATGGCTTCATCAGAGAGAGGAGGGAAATTTGATACTTCATAATTTGGTTCTAGCTCCTCAACTGTGTCTTCAGCAATCCCTTGTTGATTTGTGGTTTGTTCCCCTTCTTCTTGGAAGTTGACAATGAAGTTCTCAAGGGAAAACAAGCTTTCCCTACTAAGGGTACCTGAGGTAAAGAGGCATCTTATCTCAGACAAGGAGATGTTCTCCTCAATTCTTTCAGCCATGTTGTAAGATTCATCGAGTGTCCTTGGGGCTCTCTTATCAAGGGGAAAACCCATATGTCCCAAAGGTGCACGAGTAAACAGATGGACAAGGTACTTCTCTTCAGGATGATGACTTTCAGGAACTTGATACAGCATGTTCTCAAATCTATCTTAGAAGTCTCTAACAGTTTCATCCTCAGCTTGCTTTATAAGCTTGAGTTTTTTTAATAGTATTGGGATTTCTTCCAACTAGATACCCCATCTATCGAGAAAGGTTTCCTCAAATTGCTCCATAGTCATGATGCTGGCATCAAGGAGGTTGTCATACCATTCTTTAGCATTGCAAAAAAGAGTGGCAGAGAAAATTTTCATAACCACATCTTTAGCATAATCATCGACATGGTAGGATAGGAAGAAATTCCAGAAGTTTCTCATGTGATAGTTAGCTCTCTCTCTATCACCACTAGTGAATCCAAGAAGAAAATTTTTGTATTCAAAGAGCATTTGTTGAGGGTACCCGGGGATGTTACTCATGTCCAAAGGCTTGTAGTTTCTTGGGTCCCATTGTGAATTCATAGTTGACTTCGTCATCAGTGGAGTCGCCAGATAATTTTCTTGAAATTATCAAAGGTAAGGGAAAACACCCTAAGTGGAGTCGTCGGGTTATCTTGTAAGATAAAGGCTCTTGAGGCAAGGCTTACTGAAAAGTGGTGTCTTTAAGGAGAATTGACTCAGTGTTCCCCGGCAATGGCGCCAAAATGTTATCGCACAGTTTGTAGTTAGGATAAAATACTGAAGAAAAGAGGTCAAATTGGCATAACTAAACCATTCCCACCCACTGTCACCTTGATGGGAAGGTTCTCTCTATTTAGGGAGGTAAGGCCCAGGGGAGACGTCCTCGGTGACCTGGGGTTTTGAGAAGGTAAAAGTTTAGCAAGGCTAAGTGATATTAATACCCCTCACAAGTCACCACCTGATCAGAAAGTCTGGCTTATAGCCAATAAAGATAATTGGAATTAATATCCAATAAGATCACCTGCCCAAGACAAAGCAACAATAAAATGATGCATATGCAAGCTTGCTTGTTTGTTAGTACTTCATATAATCAATGACCTTTCTGATAATAAGCAATTGAGCAATAAATATTGACAAAATCAATTTTTGTATGATAGCAATAGTTACAATATCACTTCTTCAATAAATGATAAAGAAACTTGGCATTCAATGTAACAAATTAACACTTCATTAGATAATGCCTTAACCAACCATCCAATTTCTTAAAGGTAAGACGATAGCTACACAAAGGTGTTTATAGAAAAATATGACGATAGCAAATAGGGTTAGAAGATTAGTCTTAGTGTTAAGAACCAAATACTTGCATACAGAAATATTGTTTTTGTATATATGTTGTGGTGTTTTTGTATTCAGTCTTTGGGTTCTTAACAAGTGGTATCAGAGGACTTCCCTTGGCAGACATTGTGGGCAAATATTTTTTATTTTTGCATATTTTTTTCGGAGAAGAAAAAAGAGGGTCGCAACATTCCAAAAATTTTCGGTATATTTCTGTGCAAAAATTGCAAAAATAAGATGTAGATCTGAGTTCCTCTCAGAAAAAAACCTAAGTTGAAAGAAAAAATGTCTGAAACAGAGTCCGAGAAGTCAAGATATTGAAGTTTCAAAATCTGCAATTTTTTAGGGTTTTTTCGCGAACGATGACGTGATTTTTTTTTTTCTATAGCAGATGGAGGCCAAATTTGCCCAAACAAATTATAGATTTGAGTTTCTCTCATAATTTCACCAAATTTCAAAAACAAAATCAGCCAAAATGGAGTTTGGGAAGTGAAGTTATGAGCATTTTAAATTCAGCAGTTTTTCAGGGTTTTTCTGGAAAACACCGCGATTTTCTGCAGTAATTTATTGGGTTTTTTCATGATGGTGGTGGGACTACAGAGTTCATAAATTTTCATAGGGTGATCAGATGGCTATTTCTTCTCAAAACCTCAAATAAATTCTACAGATTACTGAAACATTCAAAGCCCAATTGTTTGACACATTGGATGACTTTGTAGATGGCCTCACAGACGACCTCAATGATAGTTTTTGTAGTATTCAAGATTCATTGGATAGAATGCAGGAGAGATTTCTTATGGTGGACCTCAAGGATGAATATAATCAAGAAATATATGGTTGGTATGATTTTGAGGCTGATTGTGATGATTGGTGAATGGATAGTTGTCATTTCTGGGATGACAACCACTTCCATATTTTATTTGATGACTCTACTCCACCTTTTGTAGAGAACACCAATGTCCCACATCAAGAGCTAGTTATGATTACCAATGTCAAGCCTGCATATTCTACAATGGTATTGTTCCTTCCAGATTTAGCGATGACCCTTTCCCACTATGTGGTTGGATATTCTATCTTATTTGGATCCATATGATAGGTGTCAATATTGGGAGCATCATTTTCAATTGGTTATTGGGTGTCGATATCTTCCGTGTGGAGTTCACATGAGCACTTGGACATGGGACCCTAGTTTACAATGGCAGTTGGACTACTTCAACATGGTGGCTTCCATTTCTCAATGGGACCCTAGTTCTCTAGTCTATTTTAGCACTATGGTCCACACTTATCCATGGGACCCTGGTATATGGTTGTACATCAAGCGTTGAGGACAACGCTTTCATAAGGGGGATGCAATGTAAGGTAGCTAGAGAGGTAGTGGGGGGGGCAGAGGGCCCATAGTAATAATAGTGGAGGTCATTCAATGTAAGGTGGACTAGGTTCACTATATTATTAAATAAGGCCCATTATGCTAGTTAGATATAATAAATGGGTAATTAGATATAATAAATTTAAGAGGACTTCTTAGAAGGTTCCACTTCTGGAAGATTCCTCCTCTAGAATGTTCTTAGGTGATGGTAGCACTATATAAAGGGGTTCAAGCAATGTAATGGGACATGAAGAGAATTATTGTATTTGGAGTGGTAGCTCAATAGGAGGATGCCCCCTTGAAGAGGCAAGTGAAAAGGAGAGGATCCCTTCCATAATAGGATCCATTGTACAGTGTTTCCCTACCTCAAGGGTTTGGTAATAATAAAGTGTGGTTTCTTCTATCTTGATTTCTCAATCTATTGTGTATTCAGTATTTGTGGTGATTATATTTGTAGATCTATTCAGGTTCTTAACACTTAGGCTAGGGCTAGTAAAGTTAGGGCTTGTTCAAAGTATTATAAGTTGTTTTGAAATCACACTAGGGATTAGATCAGTGCATTCCTAGGGCATATGGATTCAAAAGGAGGACTCAAGAGTTGAAGGATCAAGTAATAATGGTAAGAAAAACGACAAGAGAGTTAAACCTTGAGGTGTTGCTATGGCAAGGCCTCGAGGATGAAACCCTAGGGGAGAGGGGCTCACTTTGGTGTAGGGGAACTAGGAATCAGTGCTCTCTCCTCCTTCCTTAGCTCAATGGAAAAATGGCTACCTCAAAAGATTGCATAAAACTAAGACAAGAAGGTTTGCAAGTAACGTGTTTCTATGGCAAGGCTTTACAAGGAAAACACTAGGGAAAATCGGCTCACCAAGGTCTAGGGGAACTAGGCCTTGATGTGTTTTCTCCTTCTTAGCTCAACAAATAAGAAAACATCTAGCATGGAAGAAGATGGATGGAGTGTTGCTATGGCAAGCCTCAATCCTCTTCAACAAGGGCTAGAAAGAAAGAAAAGAGTGTTGCTAAGGCAAGGCTCTATCTCACTTCAGCAAATAAAATGGCTTAAAACCTTGGTAGGGACATGAGATAAGGACCTTCAATGTGTGTTTGTCACCTAGGGTTTAATTCAGCAAATTATAACCATAAATGCAAGAAAAAAAATAGTACAACCATTCAATTAAGAAGTTTTGCAGAAATTCACTTACATTTAACCAAGAAATCATATAGCAAACCCTAGTTGTAATACCTTCCACCAAGATAAATGTCAAAATGCCAATAAAAGTCCAAAAATGTCTTCCTTCAACAAGTTCGCCTCACAATTTCAGAAAAAAATCTTTAAAGATAGCGCAAATTTCGGACCTTACTAATGAGTGAGTGAAAGATCCTCCAAAAAATGAATTCAAAAACCCTCAATTTATACAGTACAATGACCTAATTTTACTTTTTTAGGTCATAAAAAGGTTGACAAGGCCAAAATACTAAAATCATATTGTTTTACATTAAATGTTTAAATTAAAACCCTAATCAAGCAATAGAAGGACATCATCCCCTTTCTAGGGTGGAGTTAGCCCCTTTGAGGGAAAATGCAGCCTCCTGAAGAAAAACGTTAGCCATCCTTGGGCTTCTCCAAGCTGCCACACGTGCCAAACTACCATGTCCATATGCCAAAACGCTCATGAAGAAAGGATGATGTCATGAGCCTCATGGGTGATGTCATAGGCCTTTCAAGGCCAACGTTCCACTGAAAATGGTACAATCCCCCTAGATCAAGCTCTGCCAGGGTGCCTCTGCAAGAAGTCCTTCTTCTCTCTAGTGCAAACCCCTTTGTCTTGTCTATGCCCCCTGTTGGGGTATCAGCATCCATCTAGTGGGATCTTAAGCCCCGTGGAGGCCCAAACTGATCATCTCCCCGTGTGTACCTGTTCAACATGGTACCTTTCTGTCGGGCATGATCATGCACATCAACAGCTATGCCCTCCATGGGCTCACAAGTCACAGGAATCATAGCAATGTCAATCACATATCATCATCAATATTATTAAACATGTGCATAAAACCCCTATTACCCCAGTTAAAAGCTCAAAGACATTATACAAGCCTGCAATACAATTATGGGGAAAGTGACAGGGTGTCGTATTGGGCTAGTGTCCACTGGAAAAGGAAAGTTCCCGAAAAATACTAAATCTAAGCCATGTAAGTGGGTGATGTGGATAAGGAATGTCCTGACAATGGGCGCAATGAAAGCAGGGGAATGAAAAGTTTTACCTGTGGGTGCCTTTGTAGAAGGTGAGTTGCACCTATCCTGAATGCAATTGTTTCCAAGCCCATTCATGCCTTTTATTCTTTATTCTTAGTGTTTTTTCTTCAAGAAGCTAATCAAGGGGTAGTTCCCTGGCATGATGACCAGTGGTGGCAACGTTACCCAGAAGTACTTTCACATAAATGAGAAGGTTGGCTCGTGATGAGACCCCCTTTCTCTTGGCCATGCAACCAAGAGTCACTACCCTTGCGTGGTAACCAACTACTAGGTACCCATGGGCCTAATAGGTTGGCTCATGATGAGACCCCCTATCCTCTGACTAGGTCTTGTTTTATTATTTTTATGGGTCCCTCTTATTTCTTACTGAGAAGCCTTTTACTGCTTTCTCCGGGATCCCTAGGTGAAGCATCTCAAGGTTTTATTTTTAGGATTTTATCTTTTTCCAACTTGCTTTTACCTTCTGGGACTTTAGCCCCTTCTTCCCACAAGGCAAGGTGCAACCCTTAAATGATTGGGCAACTCGATGCTCGGACAAGTGAATGGAGTAGATGAGCGGGAAGCAAGATAAAAAGGTGGTAATATGAAGGGATTGGATGATGACTTTTCATAAATCCCCCCAGTGGCAAACCAAAACCTACGGGCACAGGCTTGCTATAATGTTCCCAAGCCAATTTTTTCGCTGGAAACACTAACTATTCACTATGTACTATTGTTTAGTTGTGTGCTTACAGGTTTACTCATGAAGTTGTGCATTAGGGTTTATGTTTATGAGATTAAAGCATGTAGACATGGATCTGAAGATATAGCATAAGGAAAGACAAGATACAACAAGAAATACCAATATGGAACCAAATAACTCAAATCTAACCTTTATTTAGATAATATAGAGATCTTGATACAATAGATCTACAAATCCGAAAGAATACCAATAAGAATCTCCAACTGGAATAATAGATGCTACAAAAATGCTCAATAATGAAGATATAAGTCTCCAAAGGCAAGATAATAAGTCGATGCAAAGCACAATATTGTTTTCTTTCCTTCTAGGGTTCAGATCCAAACCCCCCCAGCTGATTTGTGCCTTTCTGGATGGTTGAATAAACTCAATATTTTGGCCCTGCTTCTAGAGACATCCAAATACTCTGAAATTGGTTGGAATGGTAGATCGGGGCAAGAAACCCCCCCCCCCCCTGAAGTCTGAGGCTAAAATACAAAGATCTACTCCTCCTATAGCTGAAACCCCAAACTAGGTTGTTCCCTCCTAGATGACTGAAGAGACCCAATATTTCGACCTCACTGCTAGAAGCCTCCAAATTCTATGAAACTGGCTGGAACTATAGATCGGGGCAATACAAACCCCCTGGTGAAGTCTCCAGCGGAATAATCAAGATCTGCTCCTCCAAACTGATGAAACCCATTTCTACAATATGCCCTCATTCTCTCCAACTCGTTCCAAGCTCTAAAAAAACATATGGAAAGTAAGCCTCTCACAAAGTAGGCTAGAAATGATGGTTGAAACCCTACAGAGAAAACCCAGAAGTCCAAATACCCAAAATCCTCCTCTACTTCCTGGATTGAACTCTTCGTCTTCCAATGGTGTGCCCCCTTGTTGGAAACCCCCTAGGTTGCGCACTATTCCTTCCTTGGCTGAAAAATGGTACCTGTAACTGTTGTAGAATGGTGTGGGAGGATTATTTCACCCCCAAGACCAAGCTTGGATCAAGTGAGGTGGGATCTTTCACCACCGAGTTGATCTCTAGGGTTTGTAATCTCAAAATCCTCAAAACTCTTTTGTGGTCAAGAGCCCAAATGAAAAATGTAATAATAATCCAGAATGAGTGAGAAGTGCGTCCTTCCTTTGTTTTATACTCCAGATCTATTTCTCTGTTGAGTTAGTTAACCCCTAGGGTTAACTCCTAGCTTTTCCACGTGTGCTCTTTTCTTTCCTTTAGTTACCTTTTCCCTCAAAGCCAACTTAATATTATAACTTTGTGATTAAGTAATCGTTTTGGGTTGACTTTGTCCCCATGAATCATGAAACTATAGTCTAGTGGGGACAAATAGACTATTGAGTCTCTCAAAACCTCTTCATCAAGAGGTGGGGGACATTACAAAGATTTACCTTGAAGATGATATATGACAATCCTTGCTTCCATATTTGATAAATAATTGTGCAACATAAAATATTTTATCATGCCCAACAACCAGGCTTCATATCCTTCACCCTTCCTATGTCATCCATCAAATGTTGGTGTCTTGAGCCTCTTGAACTCTCCTTGCAAACTTTCTAACTTGAGCCTTATCCTCTGATGTTTGATAGAGGACCTACTTGGGTTGATCTCTTATTCTAGTAATATAGGTGCTCTTCTGATTGAATGTCTAAGTGAATGGCAATGCTTTCTAACAATTATTGAGTTCCTAGGCCCTCTATAGTCATCCCTCCTCTCACAAGATATGTATTATGTCACATGCCTTGCACTGGCTGCATGTCTTACGCTAGACTCCTTGTTGATTTGACTTTGCAAGTTATTCAGACTTTGCAGCAATTGAGAATTAATTTTGTTTTTCTCCTCTTAAGCTCTTATCAACTTTTCATTACCTTCTTTGTAGCCCTACACCTCTCTCTACAAGATCTTCATCATATCTATAGTCACCACCCGACTTCTATGTCCATTGGAATCCTTTCTGCATTTCCCAAGCTGATATTTAGACCTCTGATTTCATATCCATGGTTGTAGGAACCTTTTGCATCATCCATCTCTTTGGTCCTCATTCTTGAAGCAAATATGTTCTTCTTGTACCCTTAATTTTGTAAAATCATGGATACAACAATCACTAATAGAAATTAGGCATATTGTAAAATATTTCATTAATTAGGTTACACATCATTCTTCATTTTAATTTATGCAGAGTACAGATCAACTAAACCGGATTCTAATCCTTTAAACACATTCTTCTCTAAATCAGATTTCCAGTGACTACATTCATGCCTCAATCTTAGTTATGAACTAAAAGTTATAATTTTCTAAATTTTTTCCATTTATAATCAATTGTGATATGTTCTCACTAGTGCAATCTTCCTGAGAGACCATTTTATGCCACCTATAGAAGAAAATATGTTAGGAACCAATAAAACTTTTGTATCGGGTGTAGATAGTATTCTTTATTGTGAGTACATAACAAATTTTAGATTCAAAATATAATTCTTCAGTCAAATTCTGTACAAATATGTAATTGATGACTTTGTCATTTTTTCACGTCCTCGAGACTTAGAATTTTAGCCCAACTAAATATCTCCCAAACAAGGCGAAATTGGGAGAATTTCATAAGATAAAGATGTTTGGTTTTTTGAGGAGGTAAAATGTTTAGCAAATGAATTCTTCCATATTTGCAATCTGGGGCCCTTTTTCCTCCTCTAAAAATGTCAAAAATGTGGCATGGGATAGTGGATTTTGGCCTATTTTGACACCTCCACTCCAAATGTTTTAGAATTATTCCAAAATCCCAACTGGGTATCTTCGTGTTTGTTTCCATTGCTTACTAAAAAATTCCATCAACAATAGGACCTTTTTCAAAGGGTATGTTGACGGCCAGAAGTGGCCACTCATCAACTAAGAGGGAATATCTCGGTCCGAGGTCCTTAGAGAAAGACCCAAGCCATTTAAGTTAGTTATCCCTGACAGGTTTATTGGCTCCATTAGCCAGTGAAAAAATCTATCCTACAAAAGGATGGAAAATGGTTTCTATCAATCCTAAATATTAGCTATCAGATTCCTAATATTTACAGTGATCACTAAATTGGATTACTCATACTTTTTACAAAGTTTTTAGGATGCACAAAGGTATTGTTAGGGACCAGATATCAATATAGCATAGAAAAACCTCAAAATAAGTACTCAACGCCTTGAAAAATAGAGAAATTCATATAATAAGCCTCTTTGAGGGGGCAACCTCCTTATGCCCACATAAATGTTCAATTACAAGATGATTCGAAATGAAAATGTCTCCTTGGTATATATAGGAGACTAGGAGGTATAATTCAACTAATGGAATAAAGTCGACATAAATAAAATAACATTACTAATGTAATATGCCCCAATTAAGGGGTAATGAGCCATTATTTAGGGATTAATATGCCCCTCCCCTTGAGACAAGTGTTGTCTGCAATGCTTGAGTAACTCTGGATGCTTCTGTATAAAAGACTCATCTTCCCAAGTGGAATCTTCAGTGGGTAGTTTCCTCCATTTAATGAGATACTCTGAAATGGATCTATTCCTCAATTGGAGAATTCTTGTGTCAATGATGGATTTAGGCTCCAATATGATTTTCCCTTTCTCGTCAAGTTCTCGCAATATAGTTTGAACTAGGATCTTGTCACCTATAACTTTCTTTAAGCATGAAACATGGAAAACTAGGTGTACTCGTAAAGATGCAGTCAACTCCAATTTGTATGCCATGGTACCAATATTTCGCAACACCTTATAAGGGCCATAGTACTTTGGTGATAATTTATTATCCTTCTTGGCTTGCTTGAGGGACAACTGTTTGTATGGTTGTAGTCTTAAAAACACCCAATCCCCTACTTCAAAACTTCTTTCACTCCAATGTTGATATGCTTGTTGTTTCATGCAATTTTGTGCCATGGTCAGGTTGTCCTTTAATATTTGTAGAACTCATTGTTGATGCTTGATGTGATCTTCCACTGCTTGAACCTTATATTTTTCTTTTAGAGAAGAAGTGATGGAAGGAGGGTGGTATCCATAGAGTGCCATAAATGGTGTCATTTTTGTTGCAGTATGAAAGGAAGTGTTATACCACCATTATGCCAAGGGTAACCATTTGAACCATTGTGTTTGTTTATCAAAGACAAAGCAACGAAGGTATCCTTCCAGACATTTGTTCATTATCTCAGTTTGTCCATCAGATTGAGGATGATAGGATGAGCTATGAGCCAATTGAGTACCCAAACAAGGAAATAATTATGTCCAAAAATGTCCAGTGAAGATGGGATCTTTGTCACTTCAATAATCTTTGGGCTGCCATGTAGCTTTTGAACTGTCTCCATGAATGCAGTGGAAATTGTACTAGCTTTGAAGGGATGAGAGAGTGCACAAAAGTGTGCATACTTGGTCAGTCTATCAAAAATCACCATGATGACACTCTTTCCTTCAGACTTCGGTAACCCTGTGATGAAATCCATGGAAACCTCCTCCGAGTGCTGACTTGGGATGGCTAATGGTTGTAAAAGACCTGGGGTCTTAATTGTTTCCACCTTATTTTGTTGACAAACCAAACATTCTGCCACAAACCTTTGAACATCAATTTTAAGGCCATCCCAAAAAAAATCCTTCTTGACCCTATGGTAGGTTTTTAAAAATCCCGAGTTCCCTCCTACTGGAGAGGTGTGCAATTCCAATAGTACATTTTGTTTGATTTAGGACTTCTTACATAAATATAAGTGATCATTTTTCCATGTAAATGTATCTGATGTATTGGAATCCTGTTGCAACCTTTGAATGGGAGTCCACACTTTTTCATCATTCTTCCATTCATCCCTTGCTTCTATTATCCAATCAGGTTGGATGGTCGATATAGCACAGAGAAAGGCCTCAACATCTTCATCCTTCCTTGAGAGTGAATCTGCCACAACATTTTTCTTCCCTTTTTTATAGTCGATTTCAAAATCATAACACAATATCTTGGTTACCCATTTTTGTTGTTCTTCTTAAGATAGTCTTTGTTCCAAGAAGTATTTAAGACTATCATGATCTATTTTGACCTTGAAGTGCCTACCTATTAGGTAAGGACTCCACTACTTCAATGCATGTAGTATTTACATCATTTCCTTCTCATAAATGGGTTTGTGTAAGTCCTTTCTCTTGAGTGGTCAACTTTCAAAATCCATGGGCCTTCCTTCTTGCATTAGGACAGCACCAATTCCATTTCCCGAGGCATCACATTCCACAATAAAGGTTTTTGTGAAGTCTGGAGTGGTCAATACAGGAGCTTTGCACATCACCTCTTTAGGTTTTTCAAAAGCTTTAGTTGCCTCTGGAGTCCATGAAAATGCATCCTTCTTAGTTAGTGCCATTAAAGGTGTTTCCATTTATCCATAGTGTCAAACAAACTTGCGGTAGTAACCTGTCAAACCCAAAAAGACTCTAAGATTCTTCAATGTTTTGGGAATCAGCCAGTGCATCATGGCCTTAATCTTGTTAAGGTCTACCTTGACACCTTCATGAGATACAATATGACCCAAATACTCTACCTCCTTCACTCCAAAGAAACATTTGGATGGTTTGGCATATAGTTGTTTCTCCTTTAGTAGTTGTAGCACCTTGTCAACATGTCTCACATGATCCTCCCAAGACTTGCCATAGGTTAGTATATCATCAAAAAATACTAACACAAATTTTCAAAGGAAGGGCTTGAAAATGGAATTCATCAACCCTTGGAATGTGGAAGGTGCATTTGTAAGGCCAAAAAGGCATGACCAAAAATTCATAATGGCCTTCATGAGTTTGGAATGTTGTTTTTGGGATATCTTCTTCCTTCATTCTAATCTGATGATACCCTAAACGGAGATCCAAATTTGTAAAATAGATTGCTTCATGTAGTTCATCTAACAATTCATCAATGACGAAAATGGGAAACTTATCTTTAATAGTGATCTTGTTGAGCTCTCTATAATCTGGACACATACTCCATGAGCCATCTTTCTTGAATACAATTACCATCGATGCAGAGTAAGAACTTTGGCTAGGTCTAATAATGCCAGCCTCTAACATTTCTTCAACCATGCATTGAATTTCACTCTTCTGGGCATAAGGGTATCTGTATGGCCTGATGTTAGGAGGAACACTCCCAGGAATTAGGTGAATATCATTATCATGATTTCGAGTGGGTGGAAGACCTTTGGGAATATCTTCAAATACTTTGGAATGTTTATCAATGATCCCTTGGAGATTTAGAGGAATAGATGTCTTAGATGTTTGAACATCTAGTGAGCATAGTTGTGCAATAACACCTTGATGCCCCTTTTTCAATAATTTTTTCATGCCATTAGAGCTTATCACCTTACCGGGTTTCCCTGTGATACCTCTTAACTCAATT
>ML777594.1:1038965-1058331 GCA_009831015.1 Picea engelmannii | reverse complement strand
CATTCTCCAATGATTTGGGTTCCCAAAGGCGAACCTCATGTTGAATGTTATCTCTTAAAGTTCCTATGAATACATCAATCAA
The DNA here is from genome assembly GCA_009831015.1 of Picea engelmannii. NCBI lineage: Eukaryota > Viridiplantae > Streptophyta > Pinopsida > Pinales > Pinaceae > Picea > Picea engelmannii. Next base: position 1,058,249 of record ML777594.1, on the reverse strand, counting down.
GTGCTCATATGGAATATTTGTTACCTTTATATTCAATCTTTGGAAGTTCTCAATGTGCTCTGTAGCTGAACCCTTTTGCTTGAGATTTATCAATTAGCTAAAGAAGGTATTGCTCCTTGTATCCTCATAGTGTGCTATCATTTCTTCCATGAAAATTGTCCAAGTGACGAGTGATTTGGGGGAACAAAGCCATCGATAACATATAAATTGATTGGCTCTTAAATATAAAGAAGTAATTCGTACCTTTTGTGTATGTGGCATATTATGTAGATCAAATAATTGCTCCATCTGAAGTATCCATGTGATAGGGTCCTTGCCATCAAACTTCCTCATATCGATCTTAGGAAAGTGGTTGGTATTCAACCCAAAGTTGGAGTTTCTCCATTCTTGATTCACCTTCCTTATGTCCTCATCGTGAATTTAATGGGATACATTTTCACTTTTAAGTGTCCTCTCTATTACGAGATTTTTCAATCCTTCCATGATCTCCTCTTTTAAACCATCCATCTTTGCCTCCAACTTAGCTTCCATATCTTGTAGTTCATCTTTTGTTACTGTCTTCTTTTGTAAATCATTTATGTCCCTACACACTTCTTCACCTTCATTAAGAGTCTAAGTAGGATTGTCTGGAGGCTTATGTGGTGTAGAAGTTCTCTTTTTTGGTGGCATGTTGGCCAAGTATCACTTTAAACCTTGATTTTGAGGTGGTTCTTCTAGACAATCTTCCTTTTATTGTATCTCCAAAATTTCGGCCCTTCTAAGTATGAAATTTATTTTTTGTAGGTCTTTGATATTTCTTCTCTGCAATGCCATAGGTCTGATCAAAATTGGATGTGCCAAGTGGAATTTACAGTAACTTCCCCACAACTTGCTGATTTTTTTCCTTTCCATGAGATCTCACTTGTATAGCATGCCCCGTACAAAATAATTAATATAAAGTTCTGAAACTCATACCAGAACTACTAAGGTTTGTCCACTATCCAATTCAACTAGTCTCACTCAATTTGAATACTCTAGGAAGAAGTTATGATTTTTTTACCTGGAGCTCCTACTTGATACTAGTCAATAGGACTAGTCAGATACCCTATCGTCCACAGGGTATATCTACAAATGTAAGATGATCCAGAAGATGAAATTGTTACCACAGATACCCTGCTAATTTCTATGAATATCCTTTGGATTTAAGGGTCTGAAACGTTACAGAAAAAAATTTATAGCGAAAATTCCACAATGACTCAATTCGTGATGATTCCAGAACCTTATCTTAAAAAGGTTGTATCTCTGAAAGTATAAGGTCTCAGGAGCCGAAATTTTAAACCAACATACCTTGATCCGTTTACTAAATATCCTTCAAGTTGTTCCTTCTTAATCATTGTAGAAAAACGTTATAGCAAAAATTCCAAGGTGTCTCGGATGTAGCAGTGAAACCCCAAGACCTTGAGCTATGATACCATATGTTAAGGACCACATATCAATATAGCATAGAAAAACCTCAGAATAAGTACTCAACGCCTTGAAAAAGAGAGAAATTTGGATAATAAGCCTCTTCGAGGGGGAAACCTCCTTATGCCCACATAAATGTTCAATTACAAGATGATTCCAAATGAAAATGTCTCCTTGGTATATATAGGAGACTAGGAGGTATAATTACAACTAATGGACTAAAGCCGACATAAATAAAATAACATTACTAATGTAATATGCCCCAATTAAGGGGTAATGAGCCACTATTTAGGGCTTAACAGGTACAATATTTCATATAAACCTTGTGAAAAAGATAGCTTTTGAGGAACTAAATCCCAAGCAAATCCAATCTATGATAAAATCTATAAATAAATGAATATACAAATAACACTTTAATACTCTAACCAGAATAATAATATTCAAACCAACCTAATCTATAAACTAAACAAAATGATTTTGAATGTAACTTATGACTGGTTTCATTCAAGTGATCAAAGCATTTGAACTAAACCACTACTATAAAAGATTTACATTCAAACAAACCACACAAAAGAAATATGACAAAAAAACAATCACTAACCTATCCTGGCAAGGAGCAGTATTGCAATCTATTGGTTGAATCCTTCCATATAGATATTTGTTGAATTGTCCACCTGTAGAAGAAATCCTTTGACAAACAATGTTGCAATTCAAGTCTAACAAAATTCCGATGAAAGAAATTTCAACAGAATAGAATGGATTTGATACAGATAAGGAAAGGAAACAAATTTGAGATCAATCCTTTATGGAGAGTATTAATATGTTATTTCAATCAACAAAACACATTTCATTGAAAAGAAATACTTAAACATATTTTATTTGCATAAGAAAATATAATGCATTTTACACATGCATTTATCCATCAATCACACAAACAATCAATAAAGATGAGATAGCGAATAACATTTTTAAATATAAACCTTTGAACAAGAGACACGCAAATTAATAACATAACAATGTATTAATAAAACATGGAAAAAATCCAAGGTTTCATATCACAAAGCTATGACGGGAAGATAATGAACACACAATTCAAAACAAATGATATTATATTAAAACCTCCAAAATTACTCACAGAACAAAAGTCTGAAACAAAATATTATTCATTGTCTTCCCTTTACAATTCAGCATCAATTCGCTATCCCGTCCCCCCAGACCTATCTTCAACCCTAATATTTATACAAGAAAAATCAATGGAGCGAATCTGAACCAATTTCCCCAAAAATGGTTTGCCAAATCCTCATTAATTCACAAAATATTGTTCTTAATACATTCTTGGATGAAGATCTGATCACACAGAATTTATTTGGCATGTAACGATCTGGAGATAGCTTGATCCAATCCGTTTGCTAATTGGTTTCTCAGTTTGGGCGTCATTGGGAAATGGTCTGATCCAGGTGGATATCGGTGGCCACCCACCTTTTCCAAATGGCTTAAAACAGTTTTCTGGCAATTTTGGCTATTTACTATTTTTAGCAGGTTTTAACTTCCGGGGCCATTTTGAGGGTCCAAATGAAGGTTTTTCGAGATCGAGGTTCTCAATGATAGACAAATGAATTATTGAGCCCCCAAAATGAATCTCCTCGATGATAACTTTCCAACAAGCTATCACACGCCTAAAATGGAGATCGTATGCAAAAGTTACGACCCCGGGAAGTTGATGTACTCACTTACCCAAACGGGGCCCACATGACTTTTGGCGCTTCATCTCCTAGGGTTAGGTTTTTGGATGTCTAGGCACGAAGATATCATCCTTGGCGAAGCCACCCAATGTTGTATGGTTGCAGGTGTGGTGTTGTCGACAATCCCAATTGTTTGATGACCTCTGTTGAGATGCGGTTCTTCTGGCTTCCGCTATCAACAATAAAATGCAGCGGGGTCCCATTCACCCACATATGTGAATGAAAAAGGCACTCCCCCTCTTCTGGATCTGTTGGTTCTTCTAGTTGAATTGCTGCGGTCGTGACAATAGCAGTGGGGTCTGCGTCGATGATCTGTCTTTTACCAGTATTTTCAGAATCAGATTCAGAATCAGGGTTTGACTCCTTGTCTTTGATCTCGGCCACCAATGACTGTTTTGAGCGACATTCATCGGTGTTGTGCCAAGGGATTTTGTGGAAATCACACCATTTTCCGGTGTCCTTCTTTGTCTTCCCGTGACCCTTCTTTTTCTGTGGCTTGGACTGGTTTTTGAGAGACTGTTTGTTAGGGCTGTCTTTTTCATACTTTGGTTGTTGTGGATTTGCAGACCCGAACTCTCGTTTGTTCTGGTGCTTAAATTTCTGCTCGATTTTGACAGCATATCGATAGGAAGCACCGAGTGATGAGATGTCCAGAAAATCCATTTCAGTTTGGATGTATCTGTGTAGAGCCCCATGGTATTTCAGAACCAAATGTTGTTCAGAGTCTTTGATACCCAGCTTGGTGCGCAAGGTATGGAAGCTATTGGTGAACTCCAGAACTGATTGACCCCTCTCTTGCCGCAGTGTGGTCCATCTCATGTATTGGTCCTCATAGTTGCCAACAGGGTAGTACTGTTCCTTTACCGCATCCACACAAAAAATCCCAAGTGGGCTCGGCCCCATATATTCCAAAATCCTCTATCGAACTCTGCTCCCAGTAAGTTTCCCAACAATGTTTGACATGGGGGAGAGCCTTAAGGAGTGCAAAGGTGATCTTTTCCTTGTCGTAAAAATTATGAACAGAGAAATAACCTTCTAGCAGATTTAACCATTTATCTAGGGCATCTGCATCTATTTGACCTTCAAATACGGGAATATCAAAATTAACCTTTACCTTGAAAGGCGAGGTGCCTCCAAAGTGGTCGCTTGATGAAGATGCGCCTGATGCTATCGGCAGGCGTTGAAGGATGTGGGAAAAATTCTCCATCATTTCATCCCTCTGTTGCGTGAGAGATTGCTCAAGCAACAGATTGATAGGATCGTCTGCTCCGTCGTTTTTCTTTTCTTCCGCCATTGAGAGTTTCTTGGGTGTGCGGGAGCGATTTGCCTCAAGAGAGACAAGCTTGAGACCCAAATTACTATACTCGGACCTCGTCGGGGACATGCACTGAAAAACGATCAAGAGCAGCCTGCTCTGATACCATTGATTCAGATTATTTTTGGCATGAAATGAGAGCGGAGATATAATAAAGAAATGCACAGAGATATTGCAGATATTCAATAATATAACAGAAATGTATCAAAGATGCAACCATAAACACAGATATACAGTAATACACGATTTCTATTAATCAAATAAATGTACAGAGAATGTAAAAATACAGAGTGACAGACTCGCTAGAATGGTGGTAGCTTATCTCTGAGAAGAGATGTGACGGCTACTCGCATTCGCAAGAAGATGATTACAATGAGGCTCTGAAGGCCTTTTTACAACAACAACAATAATAATAATCTATTTTTAAGGTCACAGCCAAGCCAACACACCAAATTGGTGTATGAGACCCCCTTGTTTGTGGGACAAGGGACCCCCCTCCACCCAACGATTTGACTGGTAAAGTCTACGAAGGTATACATACCCTACCCCCCTCTAGATTTGAACTTGTGACCTCTTAAGAGGATGAGGTATTATGTGATGAGGTATTATGCAATGTCGATTGTCATACGGCATCCAACCCTTTAAGGATGAGGTATTATGTGATGTTGCCCCACTGGATTTCTGTGATGTTCTCTTGGGCCATCCATATATGTGGAAACGCCATGCTATCTATGAGTCTCGACCCCGTAGTGGCATTATTACTCTGGGGGGTCATCTCTACAGGATACCAGAGGTAGTTCCAACTACTCCCCCACCTAAACAGTGCTGCAAGGTAGTATCTCATACTGCAAAATTCATCTTCTCCACAATCTGTTCAAAAGGGGAACAAAAGGATATTGCAACCACCATAGCTTCGGCCCAAGCACCTTCTATCCAACAAAAGCAGGTCAACAAGGTTGCAACGAAGCACAAAGATTTCTTCTGCACACAGTCATCTAAAATATCTAGACTGGTTAAAAAGGTCCAAACCTTCCAGCCAAAGGTTCGTGATAGCCTTCAACAAGCTAAGCAATGCCACTTCTCCAGCAAGGCAAGCAGATCACCAAGATTCAGATTCAGCAATCGCTTTCCCCTCTCCCCCGGGAACTCAACGCAATGGATACCATTGCTTCCTAAGGAGGGAGGATTGATCCAGGTGGATATCGGTGGCCACCCACCTTTTCCAAATGGCTCAAAACAGTTTTCTGGCAATTTTGGCAATCTACTATTTTTAGCAGGTTTTAACTTCCGGGGCCATTTTGAGGGTCCAAATGAAGGTTTTTCGAGATCGAGGTTCTCAATGATAGCCGAAGAAATTATTGAGTCCCCAAAATGAATATCCTCGACGATACCTTTCCAACGAGCTATCACGCGCCTAAAACGGAGATCATATGCAAAAGTTACGACCCCGGGAAGTTGATGTACTCACTTACCCAAACGGGGCCCACATGACTTTTGGCGCTTCATCTCTTAGGGTTAGGTTTTTGGATGTCTAGGACTTTTGGCATTCTCATTTATTGTAAAAAGACCTTCAGAGCCTCATTGTAATCATCTTCTTGCGAATGCGAGTAGCCGTCACATCTCTTCTCAGAGATAAGCTACCACCATTCTAGCGAGTCTGTCACTCTGTATTTTTACAGTCTCTGTACATTTCTTTGATTAATAGAAATTGTATATTACTGTATATCTGTGTTTATGGTTGCATCTCTGATACATTTCTGTTATATTATTGAATATCTGCAATATCTCTGTGCATTTCTTTATTATATCTCCGCTCTCATTTCGTGTCGAAAATAATCTAGATCATGGTCACAACAAAAAACGTACACTTGAAAGAACTGCAAATCTCTCCCAAACCGCACACGTTTTGGGGGAAATCATCATGATCAACCTAATTGGAGACGTTATGAACAAAACCCATGTTTTGGTTTTTGAATATTCTTCTTCATTTGGCTAGAAATAGTGTGGGAAAATCTTCGCTCAGTTATGATCGCGCCCAAGTCGTCCAGACTTTTGGTAATGGCCTGGAGGTTTCTAGAATCATCCTGCATGCATTTGGCTTTAAGAATCACATCGCAATCCCACTCTGTGTCCCGGAGTCAACACCTGAAAACCATCAAATCAAAATAAATCAAAAACTCAAAGATTTTGTAGCTACTAAAAAAACTAAAGAAAATCACGAATAATTTATAAAATAAATTAAAACTAAATCTAAAATAAAACTATAATTCAATTTAAACAGTCAAATCAACAACATAAGATTTGGTGATCAAGTTATGGACCCATTTTGTTGACAATTTGCAACACATACATTTAATGCATTATTGAATGGGTACAAAGCATGATTTTGTTCATTTATTTCATTATGATTCCCTTGTTGACAAGGAAATATAATCAAAATGATAAATTACATGTTAAGATGGATCACAAACCAAAGTACATATTTGACTTAAAATGATCAACTTAAAAATTAATGCAATGTCCATAAAACTTTGTAAAAACATACATCATTGATCCCTACTCAAAATTTTCCTTAAGGATGTGTGGGTTAAGTTGATGTTCTTCTCAATTATAATAAATGTCATATTCATCTATAAACAAATAGCGTAAAAGACATTTTTATTATTGAGAATGAGAGTTTCTTAATTAATTTATGTTTTGCTTTAAATCGAACAACTCTTGGCTCATCCTTAGTCCTTAAAGTATATCCTTTGAGGGCGCAAAGTAAGATGCATAGAAGTAAGCTTTAATCAATTTGTTTCATTTCAGGAAAACGCAAATGGTGTTATTTTTTAACAAAAGCTTAGCACTTGCAAAATTGATGCATTATTTTAAATTCAAATTTGTCTTCTTGCCTTTGTTCATTAATATACATTCTTTCAAGGGGCAAATAAAAACCTTTAAAAAATAAACCTTTCCTTGAATTACTTGTATCTGCAAAATGTTCATTTCACACATTAATACATTGAAGACAAATTATGGAAAAATTGAGGAAAATTCATGATAATTCTATTCCAAGCAAATCAAGCCATGGAATGAATTTGAAGAATTGCATATGGGCATGCACACCACGTTGAATATTGAGATAAGGAAAAGATTCAAATGAGCCAAATAAGCCAAATCACCAAAACCTTGTCTCATGAAAGATAAGCCAAAGCAAAGATAAAAAAAAAAGCACGCCACACCAAACACCACAAAAAGTAAAATCAATGAATCAACTCCTTTAAATCAAGTAAAACAAAATCAAAAAGAATAAACAGACAATATTTACAAAAATTTAAATGGGGGCCCTTTAAATTTTATAAAAATTTAGGGGGAGTTGTTGGGGCCCAACAGGGCGCCACCCTATTCTTTAAAAAACACTATTTAAATTTTTCTAGAAATTTGGAGAAAAATTGGTCAGTGACCCTCACTTACACTTTTGTATCCTTCCTCATTGCAAACACACCCTTTAAATTTTATCTGGTTTTGAGTTAATATGCTCTTATTATGGCCCAAACAAGTTTTTGTCTCCAGACATTTATTTAAAATAAAAACCATCATCTTGTTGGCATGGCATGGCATGTGGTTGTTGATGTCCACTTGTCATCTCCTAACTCAACCATGTCACCATCCTCATTGGTGAGCTGAATAATTCTTCTGTCGATGAACTAAGGAATTATTTCCTTAGCGGACTTTGAATTTGTTCTATTGATGAACCTTGAAATTCATCATATCGATGACCTTCAAAATTGTTCTTCCATCGACGAACTTCAAAATTTATCCATTGATGAACTTCAAAATTCGTTCATCAACAGATTTCAAGATTTGTCCATTGGCAGACTTCAAAATTCATCCATCGACGAACTTCAAAATCCGTTCATTGATGGACTTCAAAATTTGTCCATCGAGGAACTTCAAATTTTATTTTTCACTGCCGAACTCCAAAATTTATCTTTGGTGAACTACAAATTTTATTTTTCATCTCCAAACTACAAAATATACTTCATCACTGAACTCCAAAATTTGTCTTTGGTGAACTACAAATTTCATTTTTCATCGTCGAACTGCAGAATTCACTTCAGTTATTGGAATCCTCCCTAGGGGTGTAATGGGGGGTCGAAGGGCCCATAGTGATGTAATAATAGTAGAGGCCATTCCAAGTAAGGTGGATTAGGTCCACTATATTATTAAATAAGGCCCACTATGGTAGTTAGAATTGTTGAATAAATGTAATGGGACCTCATCAAAGAAGGTCCACAAAGTAGTTGGGAGGTTGTTATGATTAGGGTTTTCTTAATTACTTATAAATAAGGATGGAGTCCTCCTTATGAAAGTTGTGAAAGATTATTTTAATTGGAGCTTCTATCATCAAGAGGTAACCCCCTCAAATAGACAAGTGAACATGAGTGGATTCCTTCCATAAAATGATCAATTGTAAGGTGTTTCTCTATCTTAAGGGTTTTAATATTAATTGCGTAAAATAGATTTTTCGTATTATTCTTTTTATTTCGTATGTGATTCTATTTTCATATCTGAAGCACATAACATTTGGTGTCATAGCTCTTTATTGCACCAAAAAAAAGGAAGTTTGTTTCCTTGTTTTGCAGGTTTGCAAAGAAAAAAAAAGGAGGACCACAACACTTGAGTCAATTCCTATAGATTTTTTAGTAAAATTTGAAGAAACATGTTGTAGATCTAAATTCTTCTTGGAAAAACAACTAATTTCAAAAAAAGAATCATCTGAATCGAAGCTTGGAAGTGAACTACATAGATTTTTCTAACAAGATTATCTCGAATTCCTTGAGACCAATATTGGAGAGCTTTTTCTAACAATGTTATCATATTTCCATTATTTGTGCCCATGAGAATTTGAGAGAAAAATGTTTCAAAGGTTGTAGTGCACAACATATCCATTGGAAGCACAACACATAATATATCAAATGAAACCCATGAAAATACTTATCCAATGGCATTAGTTTGGCAATAATCTGAGCACCTTGTCGAAATTTTTGATCACTACAATCCATGCGGTTGTCGCAAAAAAACCCTGAAATAGCTAATATTAAATCAATGATATCTTCACTTCCCAAGCTTTGATTAATTTTATTTTTTTAAATCGGTTGTTTTTCTAAGAGGAATCAAGATCTACAACTTGTTTCTTCAAGTTCTACTCAAGTCTCAGGGAATCCAAGATATTAAAGAGACAATCGCTAAGTATCATGAAACCATTATTATTGGGACCACATGCCCTTGCATTGAGGAATAATATAAATGGGAAAGATATGTCCATTATGATTTAAATAATGGTTGTGGTGATTGGTATATGGACAGTTTTCATTTATGGGATGACAGCTACTTTCATATTCTATATAATGATTCTACTCCACCTTATGTAGAGAACATCAATGAGAGAAATTAGGAGCCAATTATGACTACTAGTGTTTAGTGTGCATATTCTATAGTGGTGTTGTTCCTATCAAGAAATTTATTTACATAAATTATGTGACAATTAATTATCGACTAATATGTGTAAGCTTGTGAGGTGCAAGCATTATATATGCATAATTGGTTTATTTAACACTCAAAACCCTATGAGCTAGTAAACCTAATGCAAACTTAAGCAGTCAAAACAAATGTTATTCAGGGTTAATCCACGGTAAGAGTTATCTTTGGATCATTTACTATCATGATCTTTAATTGTAGAAACTTGGGTTACAAATATATTTATGCAAATATGTGTATATAAAAAATACTCTATTAGATCAGTTAGGTTTATAATCCAATAAAGAAACCTTTTGTTTGTCAATTAACACACTATTGTAAAAGCAATAATCATTCATTCAAAGTATAGGAAAAGGAAATAATTGCAAAAGACTAAGTTCACAATCAAACCATTACAAATCTGATTCCAAGATTCAGATTGCGATCTATTAAAGTTGTGACTATGGAAATGTAGGTTATAGTGCTTATTCAACTTCACAAATTGAATTACGCATACAACAATACTCTTAAACAACTAATTCAATCCCAATTGATAAAAGGTTGTGCCTGTAGGTTATGATTGTAAACAAGATTTATCAAACTGTGATTAAAATATGTAATATGCTAAAATAGAGTTACAAGAAATCAACAAAATTACAGGAATAAACATAATTGAAAATAATACAACACATGCTAGAGGTAGGGGCCCCTCCTATCCTAGATTATGTTATAGAAAATACTACAACACTAATAAATTATCAACACACGGTATCAAGCATAAAACTCTTGTATTCAATGTCTAGAAATATAAATCAGTAGGTTACAACATTGCAGTCCTTAGTTTCTCTAGCTAATATGTTTATTAATTTGAACCCTCCTTGTATAAAAATTACAAAATGAGAATAGAGTGCATTGGAGTAACATCCATCCCTAAAATCTATGATTTCCAAATTTCTATTGTTAAAAATGGTTCCATCCAATAGAGGGCAAGTTATTCTTGTGATATGTTATCTTCCATGTTACTATCTTTGATGGGAAATCAATGGAATAACATTTTTTTGGAATACTAAGAGGAGGGGGTGAATCAATATGAGCACTTTATTATCACTTTTAACCACAATATGTAATCATTAATTTCATCAGCAATATATCATCAATGAGCAGTACAAATCAACATAGCATAACAGACATCCACAGAAATAGGGTACACCAGAATTTACGTGGAAACCCAAATGGGAGAAAAACACGGAATGTTTTTCTTATATATCAAAATAATACATTCATTGGAAACACCAACTTCCCAATTCTCCATATACAACTAGAAGGAGGCTACAACCCCTTATTTATAGGCTCCAACCTGAAGGAATCTACAACTCCTTGAATTCTTTGGCTCCAACCAGAAGGAGGCAGCAACCCCCTGATTCTCAGGCTCCAACCTGAAGGAAGCTCCAAATCCCTAAGTTCTCTGGCACCAACCAAAAGGAAAATACAACTCCCTTTCCTTGACCCGCCTTGCCACCCTCAAATATAAATTTAGACCAAACTGTCACTGCCACTGTCAACCTGTCACATCAACTTGTGACTACCATTGTCACATCAACCAACCTGTTATTGCAATTGTCGCATCAACCTATAACTAATCATCAACCTGTAACTTTCGAACCCATCACATCAATTTGTCACTGTCAACCTGTCACATCAACCTTTGACCACCACTGTCACATCAACCAACTTGTTATTGTCACTGTCACATCAACATGTAACTGATCATCAACCTGTAACTTGTCATTGTCCATGTCATTGATATATCAACCAAATCTTCTCATATAGACTATATCAACGTCAAGTATCCAAACCATGTACCAAATGTACCTCAAGTATGCATCATAACATATACCATAGGATATGCCTCAAATATATGCCACTATCACAAATTGTTCCTCTAATAATAAACCATAACAACCATATATAATATACCAATGATATGTCTCAAGGATGTATCAATGATACCAAAACATAAGAAACCATATACCAAAAGGGCCTCCAAAACATGCCTCGAGCATGTGCCATATCATCCATGATAAACACACATAAAGAACATACCTCTGATCATGTAGACACTCTATTGTATTAGATAACAGATAAGTAAACCAACTTGGGCATCAACAATTTGGTATAAGCATCTCTTCTCATCCTTTCACAAGATTTTCACATATCCACGACTTCCTTCACTACTACATGTGGATATTCACGCTTTTCTCTATTGTAGCCCGTGTACATCCACGCCCTTTTGACCTGCAATCCATGGATGCCTTGGAAACTAGGGTTACTCGCAATTTTTGCAATGATGAGACTTTCACCTTTGACCTTCCTTCATAACTTCAAACTTGCTACCTCAGATTCACCAATAGACGAAAAGTTCTTCACAAGATAGATCATCATTAGATATGTGTGTGAATTATCCTTATGAAATACTCCTTGAGGGGTATTTATACTTTTTCTAACTTCTTTCCTTACTTTAGGGTTTTCTTGTTACAACCACTTAACCCTTTCATTAATTGTCTTGTAACCAACTAGGGGCTTTGTAACCCATCTTTGGGGATTCCAACTTCATGACCTCATAACTCCTCAACCGTAAGGAACCACGTGGCATACCACCTATCACCAGAAATGACATGACAAGGACTATTCATCTATGACTGTGTTACTTGCATTTACATTGTCTTTCATGGTTTTATTCCTCAAACAACTATGGGCTTAATGACCACACCTCTAGGATTCTTGTAGACTTCTTCAAAGCATCTTCCTGTGAGGGTCATGCTTAGAGCTACACCATAAGGGGACCACTTTGGAGACTTATCCAAATACACCCATCACATTTGTTGACATCAATGACAACCACTTCTTGTTGACATCAATGAAAACCCATTGTCCAGCAATCTTCCCCTTTGGCATTGATGGCAAAACTGATCGCATGGGAACACTCATGCTCCCCCTGTGACCATCACTCCCCATGTGACCAATGTTTTGCCTATATTCATGCATATGTTATTTATATCTATTTCCATGCCTTTGATTTCTCTCTCCCCTTTTGAACTCAATGGAAAAGGGTAATTCTCCTTCGGGTTGCTCCCCCTTCCAACAAGACTTTGCTTTCTCTTCATGGTGCTTCCTCGTGTAAATATCTGATGTATATGAAAAGCATTCAAAGGATTCTTTATTCAGATTATTCACGTCTTCTGCTTCTCTCCCCCTGTCTTATTGTTCCTGATGCCATGTGAATAACTGTGGGGCAGAAACTATTCCAAGTTTCTATCAAAGATACTCCAAGCTCTCCCTTGGAAGAGGTTTGGTGAAGATATATGTAATGTGTTATTTTGTCCCAATGTACTCTATCTTGATGTTCTTCTCTGTAACTTGTTCCTGTAGAAATTGAAACTTGATCAAAATGTGCTTCGTCTTGGAATACATTATTGGATTCTTGGAGAAACTAGTAGCATTGGTTTTATCACAGAGTATCGGAATAGGCTCATCATATTCCACCTATATATCCTACAAGGTTTGCTTCATCCAGAGAACTTGAGTGCAACATGTTGTTTCTGCAATACATTTTGCTTTTGTTGTGGACAAATATATTGATGATTGTTTCTTGTTTAGCCATGATACCATACACTCACCCAAGTATAAAGCTGCTCCATTTGTACTTTTTCTATCATCAATACTACCTGCCCAATCTGCATCTGTGTAGGTGACAAAAGATATTTCTTTCCCTTTTGGATACCACAATCCAAAATCTTTTGTTGCTTTGAGATATATGAATATTCTCTTTACTCCCATAACATGTATTTCTTTCGTTCTTGCTTGAAATCTCGCAACCTGTCCAATTACTTGCATCGCATTCAGTCTTGAGGTTGTCACATAGAGTAATATGTCAATCATCTATCTATAGAGTCTTTGATCTACATCCTTAGAATCATCATCTGTGCTTAACTTGCAACTGGTCTACATAGGAGTACTCACGGATTTGCAATCTTCCATTCCAAACTTCTTTAGCATTTCTCTAATATACATTGTCTGAGAGATAAAAATTCCTTTATCACGCTGGCATATCTACAATCCCAAAAAGAATGTCAACTCACCAAGCAAAGACATTTTGAACTCATTTTTCATATCTCTAGCAAATTTCTGACTCATATTGTCATCATCACTTCTAAAGATGATGTCATCTACATAAACTTCAATTATCAATATACTATATTGATCCACTTTTATGTATAGATTGTTGTTTGCATTGCCCTTCTGGAATCTTTGTTGTTGTAGATACATGTCCAATCTTGAATACCATGCTCTAGGGGCATGCTTAAGTCCACACAATGCTTTCTTTATCCTACAAACATAATCTTCCCTTTCTGAATGTAGAAATATTTATGGCTGCTTGGTGTAGACTTCTTCTTCTAATTCTCCAATGAGAAAGGTTGACTTAACATCCATCTGATACACCTTGATTATTTTGGAACATACCTAGGCTAAGATCAATCTGATTGCTTCCATCCTGGAAACTGGGGTGAAGGTTTCTTCAAAATATATACCTTCAATATGAGTGTATCCTTTGCATACTAACCTTTCTTTGTTTCTGGTTAATTGTCCATCCTCATTCAAGTTGTTTCAAAAACCCCACTTTATACCAATAACGTTCTTGTTCTTCGGTCTTGGAACCAGTGCCCACATGTCATTCTTCTCTATCTGATCCATTCTTCATCCATAGCCTTGATCTATGATTCATCTTTGATGGACTTTCCAAAAATTCTTGGTTCAATTGTATATAACAATCCTAGGTGTTGTTGTTATGGTGAAATTATTCTTCTTCGGGTTTCAATTCCTGCATCTTTATTCCCAATAATCTATTATGGTGGATGATTTTTCTGTACTCATCAGCTAGGTGTCTTAGGAAGCATCTACTACTCATCCTCCTCTCTTTTTTCTTATGGCTTCTCTTCGTCTTCCACTTATTCTTCTTTCAAATCTTCTCGTCAACCTGCTCTTCTGGATATTTGTTTCCTTCTTTTCCCTTCCATACATATGTCTCATCAATCATTACATTGATGATTTCCATGATTTTTTTGAGTCTTGGACTGAAGCATTTATATGCTTTGTTTTTTCTTTGGTTCCCTTGGAGGAACAATCAGTCTACAATCTTTGGTCATATGTCCAAAATTGTAGCACTTGTTACACATTATTTTCATCATCTCTATGACCGTTAATGATGTAAACCTATCTATTTCCTTCAAAGGGGTCAGTGGCCTGAGTTCCTGAAGAGAGAAGGGAGAAGAACTTTTCCTGAGAAAAAAAGTTTCATTTTCCTTTGTAAAAACCCTATAAAAAAGGAAGTTTGCAGGCTGCATTATAGCTAGGGTGAGAGAATGCTTGATTCTCGCAGGTTGCATCATAGCTAGGTTGCGAGGAGTTCGCAATTTTCTCTATAGGCAGGGTGCGAGAATGCTTACACGTGGGAAAAATGAGCGTTTTCTCGAATCTTCTAGAAGGAGAAACTTCCATGGTGAGGTGGCATCCGAATGGTTTGGATCTTACTCGCTTTCATGATTTAGTGGGATCATCCTAACCTCCTCACCTTATCCTCTTCAGCTTATAAAAGGAGAGGAGCTCTCATGGAGAAGGTCTAAGTTGGATTTGGCTTGGGATTATTAGCTTGGTTGGAGTGTCTTTGATTTTTGCCATTGTCAAGATAGATTGTGAATATTATCAGATATGTGCTCTCAAAAGTCTTGGAATGGAAGTGTGTGGGGAACGAAGGACGGTTGGAAGGGACCTTATGACATTAAGGCCATGGTTGTAATCTCTCTTTCACATTCAATAGGATACAGTAATATGAGTCTTTCCTATAAAGCTTATGTTTTATTGTATGATTCCTTGATCACATACATAGGTTTATATTGAGTTTATAATATTGCTATCACTTTGGTTCGTTGCGTTCTTTTGCAAGTTCATCATTATATGAGCGTTGGAACGGAGCTAGGATGGCGATGGCGAGAGAAAGCGGCATTTAAACGGTATGTCACCTATCCCTCTTTAGTTAGTAAATTCAATATCTAAAACTTAAGGAAAGCGTCATGTTCTAGTGTGTTTTGTTCTAGATTTAGGTGGATCTAGGGAGATCAGTTAGTGTCTGCACCTACCAATTTATCCAGTAACAGCACTCTATTTCATTACTTAGTGAACCAAAATTGTTGTGATTTATGTTCTTTGTTTCATGTGACTTTCTGAGATAATTGTTGTTTGAATAGCCTTCATAGTTTCTTATTATCTTGGCATAGGCTCTACAGTTTGCAGCTTTGTGACCAAAATTGTTACAAGAATATCATAAACCAAGAAAAATAGTTTGATACCTGGATGTAGGGGATCTTTTGAATGGTGTTTCTCTTATGAAGCCTTCTTCTTCTTCTTGAGATGTTTTTTATTGTTGGTTATGTGTTGTGAATCTTCTAGGTGGTCCAGTTCCTCTGTGATTTTCTTCTTGAGTACCTCTAACTATTTATGCATGGGTTCTTTGTTTGGCTTTCTATTCTATTGTCTTGGAGCTCGAACCTTTCTCGGTCTGCATCCAGTTGTATCCTAGCCTGGACCTGTCATAGTATGGCCTTTGACTATTGATGATCTCATCCAATATTGTGGTGCTATTCTATTGCATATATTTCTTCTGAAGATATTTTCTTAAGGTGACTATTTCTGCTTCCATGCTCTCAATCATCTTCTCCTTATCTTCTAACTGATTTATGAGTGTTTCTTCAATTCTTATGTCTTCTTCTACCTGAATTTTTAACTTCATGATTATCTGTTGATTTGTTCTGAGTTGGAATTTTGAGATCCTTCTTTCTTATTTAGCTTTGCCTTGAGGGACTTGTTTTTCTTTCTTTCTTTCCCTAGTTTTTCTAAGGCACTAATTAATTATGCTCTAAGATAGACTTCGCCTTCTTCTTCGCAATCTTCTTCATCATATTCTATTACCACGAAGAGTACTCTTTATGAATCATTGTCATTGTCATTATCCTCGTCTGATGAAGAGTTGTCTTACTTTGAGTATAAACGTTTCTTGAAGAATTTATTTTTGTTCCTTCTCTTGTCTCCCTTTTGATTTTTCTTTTTCTTCTTAGGATCTTCTTCTTCATCACTACCTTTATGCTTATCATAAGGACATTTAGAGGGAAAATGATCAATACCATCATAATTAAAACATTTCAATGGAAGCATACCTTTGTACTTGTCGGTTCCTCTTTTTAACTTCCTTACGAAGTTTGCCACTTCTTCATCTTCCTCTGAATCATCGTTGCAACTGCAATCTGGTATTGACTTTTTCTTGTTTTGCTTCTTTGTCTTCTTGGATGCCTTGAATTTTGCTTCCTTCATGATTGGGTTTTCTTGGTCTGTCCTCATTTCATAAGATATGAATATTCCATGTAGCTCGTCCATGCTCAAACTATCAATATTTGTTCTTTCTTCTAGGGTTGATATCTTAGGATCAAATCTCATAGGTGGAGATCTTAGAACCTTTTGAACAACCATTGATTCATCAACTTCTTCTCCCGGTCCTCTAATAGTGTTCATTGTTTGGTCAACTCATAGAAAGTAGGTTGCAATGTCTTCATCTTCCTTCATCTTCAGTTGCTCAAACTTATCTCTAAGGGTTTGAATCTTAACTCCCTTGAATTTGGTATCTCCTTCGTAAATCTTTTAAAGTTTATCCCAAAGATCCTTTATGATCTTGCAATGCAGGACTTTGACAAATATTGAATCATCCAAACAGCTTAGAATGGTGTCTTTAGTCTTTGAGTTGTTTTCACTGAATTTTTTTCCATCTTTGTCAATTGGGGGAGTGGTTGGTGTTGCATACCCATCTACTACTAACTGCCTAACATCAAATCCATGTGCATGTAAAAAGGTTTGCATCCTTTTGTTCCAAAAGGCATTGTTCTGAACATCAAACCTTGGTGATCCAATTGTAGCATATTCCATCATCTCCTTCTAGTGGTTAAACCGTTTCTTGAAGGACCTACTATGATGCCATTTTTTGGAATACTGAGAGGGGGGGAGTGAATAAGTACTATGATCACTTTATTGTCACTTTTAACCACAATATGTGATCATTAATTTCATCAACAATATATCATCAATGAGCAGTATAAATCAACAAAGAATAATAGATATCCATAGAAACACAGTACACCATAATTTACGTGGAAACCCAAATGGGAGAAAACCATGGAATTCTTTTCTTATATATCAAAAGAATACATTCATTGGAATCACCAACTTCCCAATTCTCCATCTATAACTAGAAGGAGGCTACAACCCCCTATTTACAAGCTCCAACATGAAGGAAGCTACAACTCCCTGAATTCTCTGGCTCCAACCAGAAGGAAGCTACAACCCCCTGATTCTTAGGCTCCAACTGCATGTGTTCTCCTACACCAACTGGAAGGAGGCTACATATCCCTTTCCTTGCCCTGTCTCGACGCCCTGAAATATAAAATTTAGACCAAACTATCACTACCACAATCACTGCCACTATCAACCTATCACATCAACCTGTGACTACCACTGTCACATCAACCAACCTGTTACTTTCACTGTCACATCAACCTGTAATTAATCATCAATGTGTAACTTGTCAACCTGTCACTGTCAACCTGTCACATCAACCTGTGACTACCATTTTCACATAAACCAACCTTTTACTATCACTATCACATCAACCTGCAACCGATAATCAACCTATAACATGTCAGTGTCCCTGTCATAGTATATATCACTGATATATCAACCAAATCTACTCATATAGACTATATCACCATCAAGTATCCAAACCATGTACCAAATGTACCTTGAGCATGCATCATACCATATATCATAGGATATGCCTCAAATATATGCCACTATCACAAATATGTTCCTCTAACAATGAATTATAACAACCATATATAGAAATCTCCAAAAACTTTCTGCCCCACCCTCGATTCGCTCTCGCTATCAAATCGCGTGACCTGGTGCGTTAGGGTTTGAGAGTCGCCATGGCAAGTCAGGGAGGGGAGCCCCCGCCCCCTCCATCCCCAGCCTCCTCCTTCATACGTCTGGTAGAGGCGTGCAGCAAACGGTCGACCACCTTAGAAGCTCCTAGCTTCGTCAAGAAACTGAAGGACATCCCAGAAATCGATCTCCCTCCTGATCAACCAATGAAAGTCGCCCTATCTCTCTCTGAACGTGGGCTCA
>ML777594.1:955732-1015176 GCA_009831015.1 Picea engelmannii | reverse complement strand
AAATTGGTTTTGATTCTTTTAAAAGATTTGATTTGATTTCAATTCTGATCCTGTATGTTATTTTAGACTAGCTACAGAATCAGATGATTCTGTAGCTAAGTCTGTATGATTAGATTTTTATTGTTTTGCAAATAAAATATCTTCCTAACTTGTTATTATTGGTCTATTGTAGATCAATTCGAAATTGCAATGGATATGATGAGCAGTTAGGGGATATTTGAAATATTTTACTTGCATTTTGATTTCCTAGTTTAGTTGATTTTGGGAATATCTTCCCATATTATGTAAACAGTTTGATATTATCCACAGGGAGGTTTTACCCTGTGGAGAAACTTATATATACTTAATATTTTGTAATAATGATCATCCTCATTCGTGGGAGAACAAGGATATGGAATTTTAATATAGACTGAGGCAGAATTTGGTGTTTTGTTATAGCTTTAGCTTCTCATGATGTCAATATTTTGTTTCATGTTATGTATATCAATTTGTATTTGGTTAATGACTACTTGAGCTATCTTAATCTTTTGCAAATGATATAATTTAATCACTGTAATCCATATCTGATTTCTTCTAGTATTTGAAAAACATAACAATTGTTTGATTCAGTTTGTGAACGACAGATTTCTCTTCTTCATAAGTTGAATTATCAAGTATAAGTTTTTGCATAACAGGTTTCCCTTATTGCAGAGATTTATAAATCATATAATTGTTATGATTTTTTATGTCTTGTTTGTCCTGTAAATAATTCAAAGAGCAGCACAACCTATCGTTTACGAGAAGCTTATGGATTAACCGGTGCGAGTTTCCTTCCTCCGACCAGCTTCGAAGTCATCATACACAGGACAAATTATGAGTGTTTCCAGGTCAGTTTGTCATTTTTTTGTTAGTGTATTTGTTAGAATATAGTTAGATGTATATATAGAATTAGTATATTAGATTGTTTAATTTCAGTAATGTTTTATTTCTTATTCATAAATTATAAAAATCAAAAAATATCTCTAACTGTCTTAGGATAGAAAGCACATGAGTTTTACAGGTTTTATCTAAATCTGCCAGTTGTGTATATTGTATATTTGTGAATAAGTTATAGTATAACAAGTAGTTAGACAACTAATTATTAGAGTTAGTGTAATAGTAATTAGTATATAGAATAGTTAGAGTAGTTTATATTTAGTTTTAGTTTAATTTATTTAGTAGTTTGTTTTAATTAGATTAGTGTATTAGTTTGTTTTTTATTTATTGTTAGTTAGTTTAGTTTCGTGTATTTAGTTTTAGTTTGTTTGTTTTATTTAGTTTTAGTTTGTTTTATTTGTTTTAGATAGATTAGTTAGTTTAGATTAGTTTTCTCTTTCGTTTTCTTAGTACCTTAGAGCAGCCAACGGAGCCGTTAAACCCGTCAGGGTGGTTCATTCCAAACGGCTTGGGTTATTAGACAACCCTGGACCGGCTCCACTCTCTCAGTTGACGGACTGTCAATTTCGCCCGTCAACAGAACGATGTCCATTTCCATTCTTTCATTCTCTTACTTTTTAACTAGATTTCATCTTCTTGGGGTAACCCTATCACTACTAGTAATGACTCCTCAAAGACATGCATTGTCAGCGTTCCTACATAAGTGCTTTCACCATTAAAAGTTTCTACAAACACTCTTGTTACTTTAACATTATCTCCATGGAAATTTTCAAAAAAATGAATCCATCATGTTATGTGAAAGAGTATTCAGCACTCTGGATATGCTTGTAGTCGTTTAATACCCTATGGCTCATAGTGAATCACACCTTGAATCACCATTGTACGTGATATACCTCTCTATGCAAGAGAAATAATTGAAACATAAAATTTTGACGTTGGATTGAGGTGTTTGAAGTGAACTAAGGGTAAAGGTTAAAGTTTAAAGGACATGAGATAATGGTTGGAGATCATAGCGGTCAAGTTAAATGTTTGATGGTGGATTTAGTGGTCACTATTATCGCACAATCTGTACTTTCCCAAAGCCCAAGGCAAGTGATGCAAGATTGGCGTAACAAGGGGGTGACCTATCACTGTCACCTTAGTAAGAAACCCCTTTCTGCTTAGGAGTATATCAAGATTACCCCAAGGGAGATGTCCCCAGTGACCTAAAGGGCTGATAAAACTAAGGCAAGGATGCAAGAATACCCCCCTCTAACTGGTCACTCAATTCAAAAGGTTCTTTAGGTCTTTAAGGGATGAAGCAATAGTAAAGATGAAGTGTACCTGCACATAACAAGATAACAAAGAAAAATATGGCATCTTTCAAGTACAAAATGATGTTAGTGCTTCATAAGACCATGAACCTTCGAAATATAAACTAGATGATATAAAATTGCAGCAATATGAAAGTTTACAACAACAATAAGTACTTTATAACAGCTGCAAACAATATGCCTTGGAAATGCTTGAAAAGACAATGAAAAGGTAGCTTTAAATCGGTATAATGATAATCAATTGTCACAAGCATTTTTTGCAATGTCTAGCTAGCATTAAATGTCAATTTTGCAGAGAATTTGTTGTAGTTAGATGGTTGTAGCAATATTTTGTAACAACAACAAGTATTAGTGCTCAGAATTGCAAGAAAACATCATGTAAACTTAGCATTCATCAAGTAGATTGTTTGGCAATTATCACAAGCAATTTCTGAGTGAGTTAGATGCAAGTTATGTAGGTGTTTGCAGCAAATTAGTATAGATTAGTATGGATGTAGAAATGATCTGGATTTAGGAGTGGAACGAACTGGTTAACAGACTGAATACAATAAACACAGAGATAGGAAGAATGACACTAATATCCAGTGAACAATATCTTCTATTAAATAATGAAATAGGTTGAAACTGTAAAACTGCAGAACTGAAACTTGCTCAAATGGTGGTAGCTATCTCTGAGAAGAGATGTGGCTGCTACGCGCATACGTCTTAGCAGAATGGATTACAATGAGGCTACAGAGGCCCTTTTCATATTACTGATGAATGCCAAAACCCTAGACATCCAAAAACCTAACGCTAGAAGGTGAAACGCCAAAAGTCATGTGGGCCCTATGGTTAAGTTGGTGTAATTTGGTACCTCAACTTCCTAAGGTCGTAACGTTTGCATACAACCTTTGTTTTAGGCGCATGATAGTCTGTTGGAAAGGTCTTTCAGAGAACTACACATTATGTCGTCGGACTTTGACTCCATCTACAGTCTGACTGTGGTGAGTCGAGAAAACAATGTTTATGGCCCCAAAATAGACCTGGAAGTACAACAAAATGTGTTAACATGAAAACATATAAAATAAGCCAGTTGGATTAGGCAAGAGGCCAATTGTATCCACCTGGAGAATGTGTGAGGCTTCAGACATCCCCAGAAGTGTATAACTCACAATTATAAAGCAGTACAGAAAGACATGCTAAATCAAAAATGGACATGAGGAGCCAGTTGGAATAGGTGGGTGGCTACCAATATCCACCCGGATAAATCCTCCCCCCTTAGGAATCAATGGTCTCCATTGCGTTGAGTTCCCCCATCAGGTGAGGAAAATTCTGTTGGATTTGGCCCCGGGTGAGCCACTTGCCTTGGGGTAGGAGTTGCCCTATCTTGACAACCTGATAAAGATGGATTTGTTGTTGGTGAGTGCCCTTAACCTGTGTATCCACTATCTGATCAGTGGATGCTTGTTCCATGCAGTCAGGGTTGAGCTATGTTGGTGTCAGTTGTTCGACGATCTCATAGGTGTCCAATAATGGTGGAAAATATGGCCAAAGGAGGTCCACATTGAATATTGGATACAGAACAAGGAAGGGTGGAGTGTTAAGCTCAAAAGCATTGCTACCCATAGCATTGGTGATAGTGTAAGGCCCATAACGAAGTGGGAAAAGCTTCTGATGGGACTCAGTGAGATGCTCCTTCTATAAATGTAACCATACTTTGTCGCCAACCTGAAACTAGTGTGGTTCCCTATGTTTATCACGGCGCTGCTTGTACTTAGCATTGGATTTATGCAAAATATCCTGGACCTATTAGTAGATGTGTTGAATCCGCTCAATGAATCTGGTGGCTTTGTCAATCACTAACTAATCAGGGGAATATTCTCTCTGTACGGTGGAAAGAGGAAGTCTAACATCAATGGGTCCCAAGGGTTGGAATCCTAGACCCACCTGAAATGGGCTATGGCCGGTGGAACTATGGAGAGCCATGTTGTAACTATATTGGACATATGGGAGACTCTCATCCCATGTACGAGGATGCTTAGAATTGTACATGCACAAGATGTGCACAATCATCTGATTGATGACCTCGGTTTGGCCATCGGTTTGGGGGTGGAAAGAAGTGGATTTTGTGAGCTTGGTGTCCAACAGAGACCAGAGACTCGACCAAAAGGTGTTTAGGAACCTGTTGTCTCGGTCAGAGATGATGGTCTGTGGTATCCCAAAGTAAACCTAAACTCATTCTAAGAAGAGCTTGGCAGTATCTTCCACTGTGACATTCTGCTTACAGGCTGTGAGGATGGCCATCTTCGAAAACCAATAAACGACCATAAACACGCAATCATTTATGTGCTTGGTGGATGGAAAAACAAATATGTAATCCATGGAGATGGATTCCCACAGCTTCTCGGGAATAGGAAGAGGGGTGTATAAGCCTTGCTTCTTGATGGTCGACTTGGAAATGGCACAGGCAGTGCAAGATCTGATATACTTGTTGACGTCCTGTCGAAGTTTTGGCCAATAAAAATGTTTCTAAAGAACAACAACAGTTTTTTCTACGCCAAAATATCTTGCCACCCGACTGTAGTGGGCTTCCAAAATCATCTTTGCATGCTCGCTTGTAGGAACATAGAGATGGTCTAGGTGGCATAAGAGTTCATCCTGAATGTGAAAATCAGTGATAGTGGCACCTATACCCAAGAGTTTATATGTGGTGGCGAAGTCCGGATCTTGTTGGTAAAGTTGGGGCCACTCTGATGTTTCATGTCCACATGAATGGAGCACAATGGTAAGTGCAACCACAGGAGGCCTACTGAGGCAGTCAGCGACACGACTGGAGATAATTTTCTTATACTTGATGTTGTTATGGAACTGTTGCAGGTAGGTGGACCACTTCTAATGATGGTCGTTCTGCAATTTCCCATGTGTCTGTATGAACTGCAGAGGCTTGTGATCAGTGCATATGATCATCTCTTTCCACAGAATGTAATGTTTCCATTAACGACAAGCTTGTACAATGGAATAAATTTCCTTGTCATAGGTGGGGTATTTTTGGATAGTATCAGAGAGTGTCTTACTATGGTATTCCATCGGATGCCCATGATGAGTGAGAACTACGCCCATAGCATAGTCAAATGCATCAATCTCAATCTCAAATGGTTATTGCAGATCGAGCAAGGAGAGTATTGCAGTTGAGCACAAACGATGTTTCAGATCTTCGAATGATCGTTGTTTCTCTTTCCCCCACACAAACTTGGCCCTACCACCACCCTTGGTCACCTGGTTGAGGGCCCATGCAATATGGGAGAATCCCAACATGAACTGTCGGTAAAAGATGGCAAGTTCCAAGAAGCTTTGAAGCTTGGTCAGTGTGGTCGGGGCTGGCCAGTCGTGGATGAATTGGATCTTAGCTGGATCAACATGTAACCCATGCTCATCAACAAGGTAGCCCAGGTATTGGACCTTGTTCATGCCAAAAGAGCATTTTTCCAAGTTGGCATAAAGCTTGTGTTGTCACAGAGTGTTCGAAACCTGTTGAATATGCTACATGTGCTCCTCCCACATTCTTCTAAAGATGAGGATGTCATCCAAATATACTACCACAAAGGAGTTGTTGAAGGGTCTCAATACATCATCCATCAACCTCATGAAAGTGGTTGGTGCATTTGTTAAGCCAAAGTGCATGACTAGCCATTCATAGATACCTTCTTTAGACTTGAAGGTTGTCTTCCAGACATCGGTTGCTTCAATGGGAACCTGGTGGTAGCCAGACTTCAGGTCAATCTTGTTGAAGAAATTTTCCCCCTTGAGTTGTTCAAGAAGGTCATCAATCCTAGGAATGGGGTAGCGGTTCCTGACTGTGATTTTGTTTAAGGCTCTGTAACCAATGCAGAGTCACCAAGTCTCGTCCTTATTCTACACTAGTACAATCGGGCTTGCGCAAGGGGAGGAGTTGGGTCTGATGTGCCCTTTTTGAAGAATCTCTTGGATCTGATGTATGATTTCGACATTCTCCATCAGTGAGTGTCGATCGATTGGTCCATTAGGTAGAATTGAGTCGGGGGTCAGATCAATTAGATGCTTGACTTGGCAGTGTGTTGGTACCCCTATAGGTGAGACGAAGATGTCTATGTATTCTTCCATGATCCTATCCACTTGCTTTTGCTGCAAAGAGAGGCGTTGTGTAGAGGCCATGGATGTGGTAGTGACCTTATACTTACTGTGAGCATGGATCACAAAGAATACAGACTTCTCGATCTCTGAAATGACCTTACTGCGTTGCTTAGTGGAGATTAAAGAAATAGGAGTAGGCGGTGCCACCTCTAGGATCCTGTACAATTGTCTACCCAAAGTAATAATAACATTGCGGGGTCTAGACTCATACACAGCATGACCTTTCCACAAATATGGTTGTCCTAAAATAACATCACAAACTTCAAGGGGAGCAATATCACACATTACCACATCTTTGAAAGGCTTGATGTCACAGGGCAAACAACACCGTTGGCTGACACAGAGATCTCTTCCTTGACAAAGCAAGCCGATGGTGTAGGTTTTTAGGTGCGATGTCATTGGCAGGTTCAGCCACTTGACAACCTCTGCTGAAATCAAGTTCTTCTAACTACCATTGTCGACAATGAAATGAATCAGAGCCCCCTTGACCCACATCTGCGACTGAAAGACGTGTTCCCCTTCCTCTGGTTCTTCTAGTTTGCGTGGATGGACTTTGGTGGTAGCGACCATCTCACTGGGTTCAGCATCGATAATTCACTTCCCTCCTTCGGTATTTGACTCGAAATCATAATCGGCCTCTGACTCGGCAAAATCACATTCATCCATATCATTTTTCGGCAAAAAATTTTACCCCGCCCACCCCTTTTCAGTTCACCCATCCTCATGGCCCATACCCATAGCCAAGATCTGGAAACTCGTTTCAACACCTTGCAATCTAGTTTCCTCGAGACCCAAAAAGAAGTGAAACAACTTAGTGCCATTGTTGCCTCCATCGATTCATCCATCAATACAACCATAAATACAACCATGCAGTCCTCAATGGAGGAAGTCAAACAAGAACTGACCACCCACCTTGAATCTGTCTTTACATCACTCTGCACCAAACTGAAGATCCCTACAGATGACCCTTTCCTTGAAGCACCTCCAAAGACCGAAGGCGAACATTCCTCTCATTCCCATACCTTTTAGCCCCATCAATTTCAACGTGACCTACACCTTTCGAGGGTGGATGTGACCAAATTTGATGGCTTGGACCCCACTGGTTGGGTAACGCAAATGGAACATTATTTCTCTTTATACGACATCACAAATAACTTGGCCAAACTCCGGTATGGTGTTCTCCATCTAGATCAAGAACGTTGGCAATGGTAGCAATGGAGAAAAACTTCTTCTCAAGGGTATATTGCTTGGACCCAATTTGTGACTAAGCTTTATGAACGCTTTGACATGGACACCAACCATTTGGGCCGTTTGACAAAGTTGAAACAATCCAAAACAATAAAAGACTTCATAGTTGCCTTTGAGTGCCTGGCTTTTCAAACAGAGGGCATGACTGATGCTTTCTTTCGAGAGTGTTTTATCAGTGGCCTCAAGGAGGAGATTCGGTCCCATGTCCTCATGGCTCGACCCTCGAGTTGGGTGGAGGCTACTAAAAAAGCTAATGAAGCACAACATGTTGTATCCTCTCAAAACTGAAAACCCTCCTTTATCCCTTGCCCTAAACCCGTCACTCCCACTACTTCCTCTGCCCCATTAAAGACCCAAAAATTGACCAGGGCTGAAATGGTTGAATGCCAACTCAAAGGCCTTTGTTATAATTGTGATGACAAATATTTCTCGGGCCACAAGTGTAAGGAACAAAAGATTTTTATGGCCATCTTTGAGGATATTTCGGAAGAGGATGTTGAAACTCCCCTTGTTTCTGAGTCACCTGAAATCACTGACATAACCCCTCCCTCAGACCCTCGCGAAGTAGAACCTGTCATTTCCCTCAATGCTCTCACTGGCTTCTCCGCTCCCCAAACCCTCAAGTTAATAGGTTACATCAAGCATCGAAAGGTCATCATTCTGGTTGATAGTGGAAGCACCCATAATTTTATTCATCGTCGCATTGCCCAAGAAACTCATTGCTACATCCATGCTGTCAACAATTTCCAAATCATTATTGCCAATGGTGGTTCCATGAAATGTGGAGGGCGCTGTGACAATGTGCATCTCCAAATCGGTGACTACCACCTAAAATCCCATATGTTTGCTATCGACATGGGTGGTTGTGACATTGTGTTGGGTGCAGACTGGCTAAGAACTTTGGGCCCCATTCTCATGGATTTTAAGGCATTAACCATGCAATTCGACCAGGAAGGCCACCAATATAAATTCCAAGGCATCACTATTGGTTCATCTGATGTCATTAGTTCCCATCGCATGGAAAAGCTGCTCAAAAAAGGTCATTCTGGTGTCATTTCCCAACTCCATGCCATACAAGCAACAAAGACGCCACTGATGCCGCATGACCTCCAAGCCCTCCTTTCTAAACATCAAGTGGTATTTTCCACTCCCCAAGGACTCCCTCCTTCCCATGATCATTCTATTCCCCTTGTATCCGAAAGCCTTCCTCCCAATATCCGTCCATATCGCCACCCCTTTTCACAAAAAAATGAAATTGAGAAAATGGTCTAGGAACTCCTTAATGCAGGCAGTATCCACCCTAGTACGAGCCCTTACTCTTCTCCTGTAGTCATGGTCCTGAAGAAAGAAGGTTCTTGGAGAATGTGTCCTGACTTCCATGCCCTCAACAAACTGACCATTAAAGACAAATTTCTCATTCCTGTCATTGATGACCTCCTGGATGAATTGAGCGGCACCCAATTCTTTACTAAACTCGATCTTCACTCGGGATATCACCAGATATGTATGAAAGAGGCAAACATTCCCAAGATGGCCTTTCGCACTCATGAGGGCCACTATGAGTTTTTGGTCATGCCCTTTGGCTTGTGTAATGCCCCCTCCACCTTCCAAAGCCTCATAAATCATCTCTTCTGTCCCTTTCTCCGTCATTTTGTCTTAGTTTTCTTTGATGATATCCTCATCTATAGCAAAACCTGGACAGACCATCTTACTCATGTGGATCAACTTCTCCATCTACTCTCTCAGCACCAAATTTTCCTGAAACAGATTAAATGTGCTTTTCGTGCCTCAGAAGTAGAATACTTGGGTCATCTGGTTGGCAAGGATGGCGTCAGGGTGGATCTGAAAAAGATTGAATCTATGCAAGACTGGCCGCACCCAAAGACTCTGAAAATCTTGCGTGGATTTTTGGGCTTAACAGGGTATTATCGCAAGTTTGTTAAGAACTACAGAAAGATTGCAGCACCTCTCACTGCTCTCCTCAAAAAGAACTCTTTCACTTGGACTCCAGCTACTGCTCAATCTTTTCAAACCTTGAAGATGACCATGTGGACCACTCTGGTTCTGGCCCTTCCTGATTTCACAAAGACCTTTGTGTTGGAATGTGATGCCTCAGGTAAAGGAATCGACACTGTCCTTATGCAAGAGGGTTGACCTTTGGCCTTCACTAGCAAACAATTGTCTGGAAGGGATCTGGGAAAACCCATTTAGGAAAAGGAAATGTTGGCTATTCTACATGCTATTGATTTGCGGCGCCCTTATCTCTTGGGGCAACACTTCCAAATTAAGACCGACCATCAAAGCCTCAAGTACTTTCTGGAACAACGCATTTCCTGCCCGCAGCAACAAAAATGGGTGACTAAGCTCTTTGGATATGATTATGAGATCATTTACAATAAGGGAAAAGACAATGTAGTGGCAGATGCACTGTCCCAAAAATATGAATAAGAAGGATCCCTTTTTTCTCTTTCCTTCATTGTACCCGATTGGCTCCAAGCTGTGTGCCAGGAATGGCTTCAAGATCCCAAAAGTTCGCAACTAAACCAGCAATTGCAGACCAATGCTTCGGCTCCCTCAGGGTACTCTTGGCTCCAGGATGAGCTTCGATACAAAGGTAATTTGTATTTAAGTAAACAATCAAAGCTTAAATCCACGGTACTTTCTGAGCTTCATGCTACACCCACAGCAGGGCACTCAGGGTTCACCAAAACATATGACAGGGTCAAACGTTCTTTTTTCTGGGATGGTATGAAACAGGACATCTGTAATTTTGTCGTTGAATGTGAGGTGTTTCAACGCAACAAAGGAGAAACAGTCAAATCTTCGGGAACACTACAACCGCTTCCGATTCCACCTACTATTTGGAAGGATATCTCTATGGACTTTATTACCAACTTACCCAAATCAGGGAATAAATCAGTCATAATGGTGGTTGTGGATCGCCTTTCCAAGTATGCTCATTTCTGCGCTCTTCAACACCCATTTACTGCATCCACAATGGCTCAAATTTTCATGGATCAGGTCTTCAAGCTTCATGGCATGCCGCACTCTATTGTTTTTTATCGTGACCCAACTTTCACAAGCAATTTTCGGCAAGAATTGTTTAAGCTACAAGGCACCCAATTGCATCTCAGCACAACTTATCATCCCCAGACTGATGGTCAAACATAAGTTGTCAACAAGTGTTTGGAAACATATCAGATGTATTTTGCCTCTGAAAAACAACATCAGTGGGCTCAATGGTTACCCCTAGCTGAATGTTGGTACAACACTTCCTACCATACAGCTACTCGCATGACTCCTTTTGAAGCAGTATATGGACAGAAGCCACCTTCAGTTCTCTCATACTTACTGGGTACCTCGAAGGTCCAGGCAGTTGACCAAACACTTACAGTTCGAGAGGATATTCTTCGTACCCTTAAAGAGAACTTGGTTATGGCACATAATCGTATGAAGCAACAAGCAGATAAAGGTCGCTCTGAACATTAATTTGCATAAGGGGATCAGGTATTTCTGCGACTGCAACCATACAAGCAAACTTCCCTCAAGGTCGAGCATTGTCAGAGGCTAATGCCCAAATTTTATGGTCTGTATACAGTTCTCAAGCATGTGGGACAAGTCGCATATCAGTTAGCTCTACCCAGTCAGTCGAAGTTGCATCCTGTTTTTCATGTTTCATGCTTAAAGAAGGTGATTGGAACTAGGTGTCAAATTCAAACCAACCTTCTAGAGTTAGCTGAAGAAGGATCCATTTGGCTACAGCCAGAAGCAGTTTTGCACCAGCGTGAGCGTCGCCTGTGTCATAGAACCATCAAGGAAGTGCTAGTCCAGTGGAAAGATACGACTCCAGCAGATGTCACTTGGGAACCACCTACCATTCTGCAGCAGTTTCCACATCTCAAGCCTTGAGGACAAGGTTGTTTTTAAGGGGGCGGACATGTTAGGGTCCTAACCCGCACATAGGTAGATCAATATAGTGGGATGTAATAAAGGTCAATATTAATAAGGCCTTTCAATAAAATAGAATAAGGCAGATGTAAGAAGACCTAATAGAAGCTTTTTCTTCTAAAAGGATCTTCCTCTAGATGCTTTTCTTGATAGACATATTTAGTATAAATAAGGGTCGAGGGTATGAAACCCTAGCTTGGAGATTATTGTTACAGAATGTTGCTCGACTGGAGGTTTCCCCCTCGAAGAGGCCCGTGAACATTGCTTTATGAATCAAAGTGTTATTTATGTTGTTGTTCTTATATCATTTATGTGTTATTGTGGAGATTATGCTGGTTATATTACTATTATACTGCCATTTCTAGCATTTTATTTATGTTCTACATATTTATTATATATGGTATCTTGCAGGTCGTAACTTTTGCATACGACCTCTGTTTTAGGCGCATGATAGCTCATTGGAAATTTCTTTCAGAGAACTACGCATTATGTCGTTAGAATCTGACTCCGTCTACAGGCTGACTATGTCGAGTCAAGAAAACAACGTTTAGGGCCCCAAAATATCTCTGGAAGTACAACAAGATGCGCTGACATGAAAACATACAAAATAAGCCAATTGGATTAGGCAAGAGGCCACACGTATACACCTAGAGAATGTGTAAGGCTTCAGACAGCCCCAGAAGTGTAGAACTCACAATTATAAAGCAATACAGAAAGACGTGTTGAATCAAAAACAGACAGAAGGAGCCAGTTGGAATAGGTGGGTGGCCACCAATATCCACCTGGATCAAGCAATGACTTGCAACAACAACAATTTATCTAGTGAATTAGTCTAGTTTAGAGTGAGTGGAAATTAGCAAGAGCTTCAAGGAAGATATTTCGAGTGATTGTTTGATCAATCATTCACTAAAGAAAGTAAACTAGTGCCTTTATGGGGTAATGGAGTCAATAGGTGATGGCTTTCTCCAGGAAGTAGTAACAACAATGATTATACTTGTCTAAGTGAAGAATGGATATTAGAAGAGTTAGCACTTTGTTGCGGAAAAGATATGGAATGATTTTACTCAAGCATTTTCAAATTCTTCTTGGCTAAAGCAAAATAGACGGGAATATTACCCTATGTTTACAGCCAACAAAAATAACATCCTAACTCACAAGTATTAGTTACAAGTGTTTAGGCTAGTCTTTTAGCAACAAAATGCTTGCTGGAAATTTACTTTTTATGTAATTTTCTAAATATAACATTTGTTGAAATGAATGTAAAGATAGAAGTAAAGTCACCAAGATGATAATCGAGAAAGATGAGACATAAAGCAATCCTTTATTTCGTTCAAGTTCACCAAAGAGTCATTTTCTTTACAAAATCTCATGCAGAAATTTTGGACCAAAGTCAAACTTAGACATCCCCGATGGAACATACAAAAGGACCTCTGACAGAAAACCAAAACTGAACTCTAAAATCTAGATCAACTTGCTACAGATTGTTGCCCACTCGACTTGCACAATAGCCTTTGTCAGTCATGAAAACTAATTCACAAACAGACAAGTCTACATAAACTATCATAGATAGATCAACACCTCTGAAAAACAAGTGTCTGAATGATGTGACTCAGCCCTCAATATTATTCTCTACAATAAGACCCTGCTATCATAAAAGAGAATTAGGCTTGTGATGAATATATGAATGAATGAAAATTGAACTATCTCAACATAAACTCAAAGAGAAAACCTTAGTATGCTTTTGCTTCTATCCTCCCTTTGTTCATCCCTTTCCTTTTGCTTTTAAACAAATTAGAATTGGTTGAAGTAGTCGAACCAACTCGTTAGTTAAGTTAATTAAAAGACTCGACTAACTTTAGTTAGAGGGAAAAGTAATAATCATAATAAGGGTTATAAATAAATAATAACTAGTAGGTGGGACCCCTTGTGACTCCCTTTAGCTCATAACATAGCTATTTAGTTAAGCAAAACACACCTCCTTGTGACTCCAATCCACATATTCATATTTGATAATTTAGCTCATGATATTTGAAATTGTTTTCAAAAAATATTACTCATGTATCCAAATAAAACATGCTGTCCAAAAATTCTTGAAGTCAACTGTCATCAATAATAGACAAAATAAAAAATAAAAATCCATATTTCCCACTCTATGATGCAATCTTTCCTTGATTGTTGTTGTCACCCTTCGATTTTCTTGAATTTGCCTTTGGCTGCACTGAGCCTTTAGGCCTAATCGCGTTGATCACGTGGGAACAATCATCCCTCAAATTCATCCGGGAAGACACGGATTTGCCAGAGCCATTGGAGGGTGAGGAAGGGGAAGCAATGGTTTTTCCTTTGTCAAGGGCATGATGGGCTCCAGTTTTCAATCTCTTGCTAGCATGGGAGGATTGCATTGGTGAGTGGTTAGGGGAAGCTTGGACAATGGGGTTAATAAGCGGAGGAGCAAGCAAGGACAAATTGGGCTAGCCAGGATGTTGGGAGACTGTCAGGTGGACAATCTCCTGCCATCCATTGTTTTCAGGAACCTCAGGTTGTAATGAGATGTGAGGAGGTACAGGGATGTCGGGTGCTTGCGGAACTTGGAAAGGAAGCCTTTCAGGCCTAGGTTGGACCACTCCCTGCCCAATCCAGTTGAAAAATCTAGCCTGAAACAATTGGCCAAGCTCTTGTGAGTCAGCATCAAAATGTATGGAGAACCTAGGCCTTCTTAGGCCTCTATTCCAATTACCTCTCCCTCTGTTTCCACGGCCATGGATACCTCGGCTAAAAAAACTCATTCATGCATGCATGATTGATTGTCAAATAGTCTTTTAAATAACCATACATGACAACTCTTATAAAAATATGAAATAGATTTTGGCTCATCAACGTATCAGAATCATGCAATCCAATCCATACAAATTGTTAAATTGTTTGTCAATGAGCAGGGGGTGAACAAAGGGTTCTGGGATATGCGAGGGGTTTGTATTGAGCAAAACATGATATAATGAGGGAGGGAAAGAACACGGTTACTGCTCGGTGACAACAACAATCAACTGTAATGCAAACCAAATAAAACATCATTGTAATCCAACCAAGACATTGTCACTTCCAATTGCTTCAACACAGAAATTCTCTTGACTGTAATCAATTTTAGAACAAGAAATGAAAAATGATTATGAGAAGGTGAGGGAGTTGTAATTAGCGGAAAGCGAAGTAATGGTAGGGAAAAAGAGTGATTATTTTCATAAAACTAATTAAGTGATCCATAAAACTATTCTGTGAAGAAATCAATCAATTTACCACTATGACTTCAAAAACACTATTGTGTGAAATTCAACAATTTTGGGCGTTAACTTGTTTACAGTTTGAAATCAAATACTGAAGACAATGTTGCCAAACAAGACAGTGTGCAATCCACAAAGATCTGTAGAGGTGTTTTGTTCCTCTTACTTATCCAATTTACATCTTATAACAATTCTCAAATGTAACCATTTCCACTATGTTAACCATCAAAACAACCACTATCCATACATTACTTCAATTATCAAATACAACTCAAGAGTTGCGAAAACCAATGAAGTTATACTGCCATTGCAATTGTGCTTATCATTTGTTAAAATGCATGACATTCGTTAAACATACTTAGTGGATAGTCAATCCAATAATCCATAATTAAATTGTGAAAACTTTGACTCGCCATTTAAACAGACAGACAACAGCCATCACCCCAACTCATGCTATTTTATATAAAACTCCAAACAAATCAACACAAGTGTAATTTTGTGACTGTGAAAGCCCAATTTCCTTCGACTCAAAATAATTAAAAAGTTGGGCTATCCATCCAATTCAACGAGGCATCAATAGCAGGCCTGATTTACAAACATTGAACAAATTGCAACAGGCCATGTTCAAAACTCTGTGACTATCCCTAAATTCGCAACCCCAAAAAATATCCATAGCATACACAGTGGGCAGCCATACCATAACACCACAATGCAACATTCCATTTGATAATTTAAAAAAAAAAACACAAAGGCGCAATATCATTTACTTAACCTCATCGTGCTGACTTAACAATCAACACAAGGAGATAGCAACAGAATTGCATAAATCAATCAAAATGCAATCCAACCATATTGAGTAAACTCGGCCTCATCCCTGACAACGCAATTGGATAGCATACTTATACAGTGAATGGAACTATCATAAACACCCCGATTTGCAATGATCATCATGCCATTAGAACACACAGTCATAGTAAACATTCAGCCATGCTATAGGAATGGCACTCGTACCAATGTATTAGCGTGAAAACAGTGTCAAGTTACCCAT
Source organism: Picea engelmannii (assembly GCA_009831015.1). NCBI lineage: Eukaryota > Viridiplantae > Streptophyta > Pinopsida > Pinales > Pinaceae > Picea > Picea engelmannii. Next base: position 999,283 of record ML777594.1, on the reverse strand, counting down.
TCAATAAACACAAGGAGGCAACAATTTGAATTAACAATTCATTCTAATTAACCATGCTAAGCTTATACACTCAATAATAACAATTGCAATGACTAGATGCTAAACCAACACCATTGTCATACAAACCACTTTGGTCGAGCCGGTTAATTACTTATGTCAACAATACATAACAACCAATAGTAAACGATGGGCAACAATGGTCTTCTCTGTCAACCATTAGACTCGGGAGTTAAGGGTTTGCTCCGTGGCCAACATAGAAAGACTGAGGTCGATTCTTCTCAATGGCAAAAACCTCTAGGACCAACGGTGTACACACAGAGAATCACAAAATTTACTTTGTGGCCAGGGTGATGAATCCCATGACAGGAGAGTTATGAGCAGAGGAGTCAGGCTCCATTTGGGATTTGTAATGACTTAACGCACTCATGGTATAACCCTCATGGTTCTCTCGACCAACCAACTAACAACGTTGATAAGAAGCAGAGCCGAGAAGAAGCAACATAACCTACTGCACAACCAATAAAAGCATGAACAACCCAATGCCCAAAATAATGCACAGTGTGAGCAGGCATCCCAAACCCATTAAACCCCATAAAAGTCGAGACTGGGTATGGTAATATAAAATGCGTGAAGACAACCAGTCACTCAAGACCAAACTAAAACCCTTCGACTAAACCAGCAAGGACGACAGAGAGCCCTTATGGCTACTAACACATCAGGGTGACCAATAACGCTATAACTTCAAACATTTTTGCAGAGAAAACCATCAACACTTCATCCCAAAAACACAATTTCACATAGTTTCCATACTCAAGGAGAACACAACCCAATACATCTGAGCCAATATCCATTTCATAACCAGAGCAGAATCATGGATGGAAAAAAAAAAAATACATATTTGTAATCAAACACCTTAAAACGTGAGTTGGTCGAGCGGTTCCTCTTTGCTAGGAAGTCGGAGCATAACCACGGCAACAAAATTGAACAATAGCTTGATTAGGGTGGCGGCCAGTGAAGGAGTAAGGGTGACATGTAGTAAATGCACGTCGCCTCCATTCACAGTGCATTAATTCCTTAGTACATGCCAGCGAGCTTTCCATCAACACAATTAATCAGACAATGTATTGAAACCATCACCCATTAAAACCAATAGTGTGGCCATATCAAATTTCTAACTTATGCCATAACATAATTCAACCAAGTTCCATATAATTCAACAATTTGCATAACCATTAGCATCTATTATCTTGTCAAATGCGCCACCAACATTCTATCCATCCAAATATACCATATGCATATTAACCATGTAACTCAATCAAATCGCATAACTATTACTTGCTAGCTAGGATTTAACCATAGTCATTTAAATATTTCATGCATGTAGTATAGCATCTAACATAGTTCAAATTCTTCCCTTTGCATTTGTTGCATTGTTTTCATTTCTTTCCAATTGCTTGTATGTGTTATTCCTTTTTTTCAAACTGCCTTTTATGTACTGTTACTAACATGTCTATTGTGTAGATGTTCCAAGAACAGGTAGCAGTGGTGTCAATGAATAGCATAAGTCGTAGTAACATAAAGAACCAATACTTCATAAGCCCAAACCATAGCCAATAAAAATAAGATCTCATCAACCATGTAAGTCGTGTCAAACATCATCACAAACATCAAATATGAAAAGATATGATATCCAATCTACAAGGGGATCCCACCTACTAGTATTATTTAGTTTTTATAGTAATAGGATTTAACAACACTTTGCAGGCAAAACTTCTTTGCGATTTTAATCGTCAACAAACTGGCGACCCCACAGGGAAATTTGTTTTCAACAGATTTAGAACTCAGAACTCGTGGTTTCGCAGATCGAGAGAAGCAAGCATAGAAGACATAACCAGGAATATTATGCGACAGGGGGAAGTGAGCAGATTCAATGGAAAGATGACCGGGAATTTGGGAATAATTCATGAAAAGTCATAAGTATGAGGGGTTTTACCACTGTATGCATAATCATTCAACCGGAATCTGATCTTAACTTCAAGGAGAAAAAAAAATAGACTTGTTCTTAAAATCTCAATGGATGGAGAAATGGTAAGAAGAAACGGGAGATAACCAATTCTTTATAAGACTGCAGTGGAAATATATAACAATTTCAAGGGTCCTTCATAGGAGACATCATAGCAACTGTGTAATCTTGATTGTTATCAACTAACAATGCTTTGTAGGAGTGTCATTGTGGCAGAATTGATCCAACATCCTATCTTGACCAAATCAACAAAAAGATGATAGGAAACAAAATCATGACAAAAGTAAAAAATGCAGAAATTAAAACAGCAACAATAAGAGGAAAAAAATGAAGAAAACAACAAGAAAAGCTTTAACTTAGAAAGCCGAAGTCAAAATATTGTAAAGCAGAAAAAGAAGCACAAAAAATGAAAGAAGAGTTAGGCTAATATTATACAGAAAATCCAGACAACATCAGAGCTTTTCACGTTGGTCCCTTGCAATATCTCAAGTGAGGGTTGTTGGAGATGTAGGAAAACAATTGCTTCTGTAATTTCTTTAAAATGTAAGAGTTAGTGTCCAAGAAAAAAGCAATCTGGAAAGGACCCACCTCTTGGAATCCTGGCGTAATTATCAACCCTTTAACGCACACAATTAGATCATGGAGACTTACCAATTCATCAAAAGTCGTGTGCACAGGTCTTCTAAAAGCGGTACTTGCATCAAGTAAGTTAGAAAGAAGGCATTGGTAAGACGTGGTACCCCGATTAGTGATAAGAGTGGTTTTGTGAGCATCTTCCCCTTTTACCTTGATGTTCTTGCAGCCCAACAAACTGACAAGCAAGGGCCTTAACTGTGACTCTACAACCTACTGCAGAACCATTTCCATACTGAGAGGAGGAAAAGGGTTTCTCATAATAGCTTGCCTGAAAGTTCGAAGATTGATATAGGTTTTAATATTCTCGGTGGTCCTCGAAGTAGGTTCCCAATTGGAAACCCATTCAGGATGGACTGAAAAAATAATCCCAAACCCTTAAGAATTTTCCCAACTCCCTTTGGAAGGTTTCCTTAAAAGCAAAGTTAATAGATATGTGTTCTTGCATAATTGGTTTCATGCATTCCTTGATGGAAATAGCATTTTGTAAGAAACCAAGATCAAAACCACGAAGATCCTTATAAGGCCAAGCAAAAACATTTTGAAATTCACCAAGTAGCTTGGCAAACTTCTATTTTTTGCTATCAGAACATTGGGTAGTTATGTTAATAATCCTTGAAGATTCGAGTGCCCAATTGTTCATAGAGATGGTTTCACCCACCTCCCTTCATAGCTCCTCCTCTTTCTATTTTTCTTTGTTGCCTACAACACTCAATGAAAATGAACTGTCCAGAGGAGTCAAGCTCTTGGAAATCTTATCGTTTTCTATGGAAATAATTTCCTCAGGCTTAAGAGGTTGATCTTGAATGAAAGCACAAATGTTCTCACTGTTAGGGAGGGCCTGCCAAGATTCTACATTTCCATAGATATACAGACAATATAGAGATTGAAAAGAACAATCAGGCCTGTGAGGAAAAATTTGTTGATTAGGAGAGGCTACAAAGGTAGCTAATCGATCAACCATTGAATACAACTCCCTCTTAATATGAGTGATGTTGAAAGATAGAAGGTTCGAGACAAGAGCCCAAACAGTTTGGGAGCATCGTTCCATCAACTTGTTGCTAGGAGAGCATATATTATGTATCATGTTCACAACAAGCTCAGAATTTCCAAAAATTGAAAGGTGACCACAACCAAGATTGGGGGCATTTTCAATGCCTAATAACAAATATTTGAATCCAGTGACATCGTTTGAACCAGCAAACTCTAACCTGTAGGAAAAATTATGCATTTTTCCTGCAGGAGAAAACAAGATAATGCCATCCCCATTACCTTCTTTAGAGCATGAACCATCAAAGTGCATATGCCACATATCATCATCTAAATTGATTCATTCCAAAGGAATATTATCTTCCTCGGCAAAGATGGAATACACTCCTAGGTCTTCTTCGATACAGTTTACACTAGATTGCGGAACATTCTCTATATAGGGTGAAATCCTTCCCTCTCTAAGGACTATAATGTTCTTACCATTCTGAAGAACGGATAAATGTGTCTCGTCGAGTGAGAGGTATCCACCTGTTAAGTCTTGCCAATCTCTCCCCAAGATAATTGAGTAATTGCTTACATGCATACCAATCACCTGAATGCTAAGGGTTGTCCTTATCTTAGGATGAGCGCATAAAACCAAGGTTACATTCTTAATCTCACCTATGGTTGTTTGTTGTATACTATTAAAGGAGAGCATGCTTTTGGTGTTTTCATTTGTACAAGACAAGCCTAGCTCTTCCATAATAATCTTCGACATCACACTTGGGCCTGAACCACCATCGATGAGGCAACAATGAGAAATCTTATCCATGATCTTTACAGAAATATAAAAAGGGGGATTTTTTACATGGTATCTAAAGTTATGTACACCTACTTTCCTCTTCGCTTACCTCTTCAAAAAGATTGGCTACAACAGAATCTTTTCCTTCCATGAACTGTTTCAGATGCATCTGTTGTTCAGAGACAACAACCATGTCTAGAAGGGTTTCATATGCTTTGATGTTGGCCAACTAATTCAAGATATTATATTTGGAAGACGAGAGAGGGGGAATGATTCCTTGACTCTCATGAACTTTAGGAACCTGTGAGCTAGGGGTAGAAGAACTGCGAAGAGAATCAAATTTTCCCTTGGGAGCATAGGCTTTGTTCCTAGTGTCGATGACCATGACATCTTCTGGCTCTACAAAATCTAGGACAATGATAGTAGCTTCTAGTATTTTACCAAAGATCTTATCTCTGGCAGTCTTCTTTACCTCACATGTGGTTTCTTCAAGGTGTTCCTCACAAAAGTTACACCAACTCCGAGGCAGGATAGCTTTAGGCTAGAAATTGTTTTCAACTGGATTTCTAAAGGGGGGTGTAGAAGAGGATGAAGCTCCAAGGGTGAGAGGGGAGACAGTACCCTTACGCTCTAACTCTATCATATGATTTTTCATATCTTGTACTAGTTGTAAGAGAGCGGACATGTATGTCTGTCTAACCAATTCTCCCTAGGGAAGACCAGTTCATTCAAGTTGTTCTTCATACTCTGAACAAGCATGCAGAGCGGAACCGAGATTATCAATGGATTTTTCTTCAAGCCTATGACGGTAGGGGGAAGGCAATGCATTGTAGTAATGCATGAAAGCAACTTGGTTTTGAGGGCGGATAAGTTTGGGGATTTGATTGTATAACTTGGTGAAACGTAAGTTGAAAGACTTGATGGTCTCACCATCCTTATAGGTGACATTATTGTATTCCCTTAACTTCTCGGTGGGGCTTTTAGATTGCCCATAAGTGATCGGAGCCAATTGATTAACTCCTCCCAAGTAGAAAGAATCTTAGGAGGAAGGTCAAAGAAGTCGGTCGTGGCCTTTCCTTCCAAGGAATTGACGAATAAGTGCATGCAAGTATCATTGTCGTTGGCCCCTATGTTATGAAAAGCATTGGAAAATGCCACCAGGTGTTCGTTTGTATTGACAGTGTTATTTTCTAAAAACTTAGGCAAGTGCTCTTTAAACTTTGGAAGTGAACGAGTAGCAGGTGCTAGGTTAAGAGGAGAGGACACATGCCACGGTGTGGTTGTGGCATCTTCTTCGAATTGAAAAAGCCCATACTTTTTAATGACTTTGGTGGGGTTTGTAGTGGATTGGACAGGGATATGGTGGCTATATAAGCTATCAATCACTAATGATGATGAAGATTGAGAAGATGGATCACTTCCAGTGCCACCAGAGCCACCACTAGATGCCATCATGTGCATGATAGATGAGGGAAAGAAAGACGAGTTGGATGAATCAGATAAAGTTCTCCTTAGAGCACTTTGTTGGGCAAACAACACAAGGTTCCTTCTTCCTATTTCAGCAATAAGATTGACTTCAGGTGACAGGCCTCTTCTTCTTCTAGAAGCACAAGAGTCTAAGGATGTGAAAAATAGGCCAACACTTTGAAGAAACAAAAGGGTCACTGTTTATTTCTAGGTTGTCTACGTCTAACTTCCAATTGTTCTTGAGCACTAATATCTCGTTCAATTGCTGCCCAAGAATGGTTAAGCTTGGCACGAGTGTTGGCAGTGTCTAAAATGGTATTAAATAGATTCAAATCAATGTTGGTCTGATCTTGAAGGTCGGGCTCAATATTGGGTTGCCTTGCAACACGAACAGTCATTAAAAAAAACAGTCAAAGAATCAATATCAGAAAAATAAAGATGTATCAATGAAAATCGAGTATAAAAATTAACCAGAGAGATATCGAAGATCTCCCCAGTACGGTCACCAAATAAATGTTGAGGAAAAGATATGGAATGATCTTACTCAAGCATTTTCAAATTTTGCTTGGCTAAAGAAAAATAGATGGGAATATCACCCTATGTTTATAGCCAACAAAAATAACATCCTAACTCACAAGTATTAGTTACAAGTGTTTAGGCTAGTCTTTTATCAACAAAAATCTTGGTGGAAATTTATTTTTATGTAATTTTCTGAATATAACATTTGTTGAAATGAATGTAAAGATAGAAGTAAAGTCACCAAGATGATAATCGAGATAGATGAGACATAAAGCGATCCTTTATTTCATTCAAGTTCACCAAAGAGTCATTTTCTTTACAAAATATCATGCATAAATTTTGGACCAAAGTCAAACTTAGACATCCCCGATGGAACATACAAAAGGACCTCTGACAGAAAACCAAAACTGAACTCTAAAAGTTGGATCAACTTGCCACAGATTGTTGCCCTCTTGACTTTGCACAATAGCCTTTGTCAATCATGAAAACTAATTCACAAACAGTCAAGTCTACACAGACTATCAAAGATAGATCAACACCTCTGAAAAATAAGTGTCTGAATGATGTGATTCAACCCTGAATATTGTTGTCTACAATAAGACCCTGCTATCATAGAAGAGAATTAGGCTTGTGATGAATACATGAATGAATGAAAACTGAACTATCTCAACATAAACTCAAAGAGCAAACCTTAGTATGTTTCTGCTTCTATCCTCCCTTTGTCCCTCCCTTTCCTTTTGCTTTTAAAAAAAATAGAATTGGTTGAAGTAGTTCAACCAACTCATTAGTTAAGTTAATTAAAAGACTCATCTAACTTTAGTTAGAGGGAAAAGTAATAATCATAATAAGGGTTATAAATAAATAATAACTAGTAGGTGGGACCCCTTGTGACTCCCTTTAGCTCATAACATAACTATTTAGTTAAGCAAAACACACCTCCTTGTGACTCCCATCCACATATTCATATTTGACAATTTAGCTCATGATATTTGAAATTGTTTTCAAAAAATATTACTCATGTATCCAAATAAAACATGCTGTCCAAAAATTCCTGAAGTCAACTGTCATCAAAAATAGACAAAATAAGCCCGCAGGGGTTTGGTCTAGTGGCCAGCAAACATATTGTTAAGGCGTTTGTATTGTTACGCAGGTCATGAGTTCAAACCTCAATTTATCTAGAGGCGTGCTTGCGGGTTGTGCGATTCTCCCTAGGGGTTATAAGGTAGCCAACAGGATTCGACCCCTTGTCACACGAGTACGATACTGTCTTCGTTGTCGATTCCCCTAGTCATAAAAAAATAAAATAATAATAGACAAAATCAAAAATCAAAAGCCATATTTCCCACTCTGTGATGCAATCTTTCCTGTATTTTTGTTGTCACCCTTCAATTTCCTGAATTTGCCTTTGGCTGCGCTGAGCCTTTAGGCCTAATCTCGTTGATTATGTGGGAACAATCGTCCCTCAAATGCATCTGGTAAGACACGGATTTGTCAGAGCCATTGGAGGGTGAGGAAGGGGCGGTAGTGACTTTTCCTTTGCCAAGGGCATGATGGGCTCCAGTTTTCAATCTCTTGCTAGAATGGGAAGATTGCACTGACGAGTGGTCAAGAGAAGCTTGGACAATGGGGTTAATAGGTGGAGGAGCAGGCAAGGACAAATTGGGCCAACCACGATGTTGGGAGACTATCGGGTGGACAATCTCCTGCCATCCATCATTTTCAGGAACCTCATGTTGTAATGAGATGTGAGGAGGTACAGGGATGTCGGGTGCTTGCAAAACTTGGAAAGGAGGCCTTCCAGGCCTAGGTTGGACCACTCCTTGCCCAATCCAGTTGAAAAATCCAGCCTGAAACAATTGGCCAAGCTCTTGTGAGTCAGCATCAAAATGTATGGAGAACCTAGGCCTTCTTGGGCCTATGTTCCAATTACATCTCCCTCTACTTCCACGGCCATGGCTACCTCGACTAAAAAAACTCATTCCTTCATGCATGATTGATTAGAAAATAGTCTTTTAAATAACCATACATGACAACTCTTTTAAAAATATGAAATAGATTTTGGCTCAGCAATGTATCACAATCATCTAATCCAATCCATACAAATTGTTAAATTGTTTGTCAATGAGCAGGGGGTGAACAAAGGGTTCTGGGATATGAGAGGGGTTTGTATTGAGAGAAGCATGATATAATGAGGGTGGGGAGAGCATGGTTACTGCTCAGTGACAACAAGAATCAACTGTAATGCAAACCAAATAAAACATCATTGTAAATTGTAATCCAACCAAGACACTGTCACTTCCAACTGCTTCGACACATAAATTCTCTTGACTGTAATCAATTTTAGAACAAGGAATGAAATATGAGTATGGGAAGGCAAGGGGGTTGCAATTAGCGGAAAGCGAAGTAATGGTAGGGAAAAAGAGTGATTATTTTTCATAAAACTAATTAAGTGATCCATAAAACTATTATGTGAAGAAATCAATCAATTTACCTTTGTGACTTCAAAAAAACTACTGCGTGAAATTCAACAATTCTGGGCGTTAACTTGTTTACAATTTGAAATCAAATACTAAAGACAGTGTCACCAAACAAGACAGTGTGCAATCCACAAACCTCTGTAGGTGAGTTATGTTCCTCTTACTTATCCAATTTACATCTTATAACAATTTTCAAATGTATAAGCAGTAACCATTTCCACTCTGTTAACCATCAAAACAACCATTGTCCATACATTACTGCAATTATCAAATACAACTCAAGAGTTGTGAAAACCAATGAAGTTATACTGTCATTGCAATTGTGCTTATCATTTGTTAAAATGCATGACATTCGTTAAACATACTTAGTGGACAGTCATTGCAATAATCCATAATTAAATTGCGAAAACTTTGACTCGCCATTTAAACAGATAGACAATGGCCATCACCCCAACTCATGCTATGTTGTATAAAAATCCAAACAAATCAACGCAAGTCTAATTCTGTGACTGTGCAAGTCCAATTTCCTTCGACTCAAAATAATAAAAAAGATGGGTTATCCATCCAATTCAACGAGTCATCAATAGCAGGCCCAATTTACAAACATTGAACAAATTGCAACAGGCCATAACACTGTGATGAAACATTCCATTTGATAATTTAAAAAAAAAAAAACGCACGCAGCCGCAGTATCATTTACTTAACCTCATCATGTTGACTTAATACTCAACACAAGGAGATAGCAACAGAATTGCATAAATCAATCAAACTACAATCCAACCATACTGAGTAAACTCGGCCTCATCCTTGATGATGCAATTGGATAGCATACTTATACAGTGAATGGAATTGTCATAAACACCCCGATTTGCAATAATCATCATGCCATTAGGACACACAGACACAGTAAACATTGAGTCATGCTATAGTAATGCCACTCAAACCAATGTATTAACGTGAAAACAATGTCAGGTTACCCGTTGTATAAACACAAGGAGGCAACAATTTGAATTAACAATTCATTCTAATTAACCATGCTGAGATTATACACTCAATAATAACAATTGCAGTGACTAGATGCTAAAACAACACCATTGTCATACAAACCACTTTGGCCAAGCCGATTAATTACTTATGTCAACAATACATAACAACCAATAGTAAACAACATGCAACAATGGTCTTCTTTGTCAACCCTCAGACTTGAGAGTTAAGGGTTTTCCCCATGGCCAACACAGAGAGACTAAGGTCTATTCTTCTCAATGGAGAAAACCTCTGGGACCAACGGTGTACACACAGAGAAAGACACAATTTAATTTGTGGCCAGGGTGACGAATCCCATGACAGAAGAGCTATGAGCAGAGGAGCCAGGCTCCAATTGGGCTTTGTAATGACTTAGCGCACACAGGGTATAATCCTCGTGGTTCTCTCAACCAACCAACTAACAACGTTGATAAGAAGCAAAGCCGAGAAGAAGCAGCATAACCTACTGCATGACCAATAAAAGCATGAACAACCCAATGCCCAAAATAATGCACAGCGTGACCAGGCATCCCAAACCCATTAAACCCCATAAAAGCCGAGACTGGGTATGGTAATATAAAATCCGTGAAGACAACTAGTCACTCCAGACCAAACGAAAACCCTTCAACTAAACTAGCAAGGACGACAGAGAGCCCTTATGGATGCTAACACATCAGGGTGACCAATAACGCTATAACTTCAAACATTTTTGCAGAAAAAACCATCAACACTTCATCCCAAAAACACAATTTCACACAGTTGCCATACTCAAGGAGAACACAACCCAATACATCTGAGCCAATATCCATTTCATAACCAGAGCAGAATCATGGATGAAAACAAAAAAATACATACCTGTAATCAAACACCTTAAAACGTGAGTTGGTCGAGTGGTTCCTCTCTGCTAGGAAGTCGGAGCATAACCACAACAACAAAATTGAACAATAGCTCGATTACGGTGGTGGCCAGCAAAGGAGTAAGGGTGAGGTGCAGTAAATGCACGTCGCCTCCATTCACAGTGCATTAATTCCTTAGTACATGCCAGTGAACTTTCCATCAACACAATTAATCAGACCATGTATTTAAACCATCACCCGTTAAAACCAATAGTGTGGCCATATCACATTTCTAACTTATGCCATAACATAATTCAACCAAGTTCCATATAATTCAACAATTCACATAACCAGTAGCATCTATTACCTTGTCAAATGCGCCACCAACATTCTATCCATCCAAATATACCATATGCATATCAACCATGTAACTCAATCAAATCGCATAATTATTACTTTCTAGCTAGGATTTAACCATAATCATTTAAATCTTTCATGCATGTAGTATAGCATCTAGCATAGTTCAAATTCTTCCCTTTGCATTTGTTGCATTGTTTTCATTTCTTTCCAATTGCTTGTATGTGTTATTGTATTTTTTCCAACTGCCTTTTATGTATTGTTACTAACATGTATGTTGTGTGGGTGTTCCAAGAGCAAGTAGCAGTGGTGTCAATGAATAACAAAGGTTGTAGTAACATAAAGAACCAATACTTCATAAGACCAAACCATAGCCAATAAAAACAAGATCTCATCAACCATGTAAGTCGTGTCAAACATCATCACAAACATCAAATATGAACAGATCTACATTATTTAGATTTTATAGTAATAGGCTTTAGCAACGCTTTGCGGGCAAAACTTCATTGTGATTTTAATCGTCAACACACTTTAAGTCTTCCGGGATCCAAACTTTGAGGGGGTGAGCTACTAGAGAGTAGACACTTCTAGGCCCTAGTGCCTTCCTCCTCAGACTATAGAAAGATATTAAGAGCAACAATAATTAGACAATGGCTTCTAAAGTGCTAGTATTTTAGGGCTTTAGAAGTTTATCTAAGTCAAATCACCTTAATAAAGTCTAGCAAATTAAGAGCAAAGATGTAGTATCTTAAGTCCTTTACTCCTAGGGTTTGTCAAGCAAGCAATTTCATAATCTTTAACATGAATAAGCAAATATACCATAACCATTCAAAATGAAATGAAAATTATAGATTTACTTACTTCACCAAGAATAATCAAGCAATAAAAACCTAGATTGCCAAGTAACTTCACCAAGAAATGATCCAAGTTGCAAATTTTAGCCTCCAAGACAAGTGTGCCTCCCTATTTCAGCCAATAACTCCCAAGTAGGGCGCAAATTTTAGACCACACTTACTGTGTGATGAGTTATGATGAAAAAATGAGAGTACTTTATCTCTATTTATACAAAACTTTGACCTTTAATTAATTTTAGCTCAAATAAATGGCCGACCTGGCCAATTTACATCAAAATCTAGTTTTTTACATAAATAAAATTAATTAGCATCTAAAATCATCTCCAAGGGTGATGTCATGCCCTTCTAGGGTGATGTTAGGCCCCTAAGGTAGAACATTGGGCTCCAGATGCAGAACGTTTGGCCTCCAAAGGCCCTAGATGATGCCCACACGTGCCAACCAGCTTACAACTGCCTTCAAAATGCAAACCCTAGCTCTGGATGACATCCAGGGTCATAATGGTGACATCATGGGATCTCAAAGGTCAATGTCCAGGTGGAAGAGAAAGATCCCCCTAGGTCTAGGTCTGCTAGGGCGTCTCCAAGGGCAACGTCCTTCCTTCATCCTGGTGCAAATCTATGATGTCTTATTTCCCCTGGCTGGGGTTCAGCATCTAACTATGGGCTTTCATCCCCATGAAGTTCTGAGCTAATCATTCCCCCATGTGTACCTGTCCACCAAGAAAGGTCCTGCATCAGCAACAAGTATTCCCTCCAAGGGTTCACAACTCACATGGATCATAACATGTAAATCACATCCAATGATTAAATTACCCAATGTGCATCAAAGCCCCCTTTACCCGGACAAATGCTCAAAGACGTTATGCAATTTAACAAGTCAGGTTTGGAGAAGGTCTCAAGGTGTCCTATTGGGCTAATCCTCCTTATGTTTGGGGTGTTTCCCAAGTGAGAACCAATCCAATTCATGTAGTGTATGATGCATGGGGTGCAGTGATAACAGGGAAATGTAGATCTTACTTGTGGGTGCCTTTGTAGAGGGCGAGTTGCACCTTGTCATAGATGTCATTCTTTCTGATCCCATTCATTTCCTTTTATTCTTATCTTCATTGCTTTTGATATTTTTCTTTTATGCTTCAAGGGAAGAGTTGAGGGACATTGTCTTGGATTGATAACCAAAAGTGACAACGTTATTCACAAACATTTCACGAAGATGTGAAGGTTGGCTCGTGATGATACCCCCTTTCTCTTGGCTATGCCACCAAGAGCAACAACCTTGGTTTGGTGACAAAATAGATGGTAGTTTTGTACTGCTACATGCTCATGGTCATAATAGGTTGGCTCGTGATGAGACCTCTTATCCGCCAACTAATACCTTGAGTGTTTATTTATCTTATAGGTCCCCTTTTCTTTACTGAGAAGATGTTTACTGCTTTCTCGGGAATCCTTGGGCGAAGCATCTCAACAGTTTTAAAGGTTTTTAACTCTTGCAAGCTACTTTTACTCTTTGGGCCTTTAGCCCCTTCTTCCCACAAGGTAAGGTACAACCCTTCCTAGTGTAGCCAATCTGAATGCTCGAACAAAGGTAGGGGAAAATGAGAGGAATAAAGATGGAAAATGTTAAGTATGGAGGGAATGAACGATGACCTTTCATAAACCCACTCAGTGGCAACCTATCCTAAAGGAAGATCAACTGACTAGGGCACCATGTCACCCTTCCAGGTGTAAGCAGGTCAAAGAGCATAATTTCCAAGCAAATGTTATGAAATGAAAGAGAATTCAATGCAACATATTCAAGTGCTTCAAGAATCAGGGTGACACATACCATGATACCTGGACTCGTTACCTCGTGGAGCAAGACTTACTTCTACTTCAGGACCAGGCTGGTGGGATAGATATTGTTGTTGTTGATAAGTGGGTTGCACTGAAGAAAAGAAGGGCCCTTTGGGGCCATGCTCAAGTCATACGATTCTCGAAACTCCATGTCTAAGACCCGTGGGCCTCGAGACATGATCTCCTTAGTTATCCCTAGGGTAGGGGATAACATTTGGCTCCAACTCAGAGACATGTGCTCATCATAGAGTGCATGAGAACCTCAACATCTCTGGTATGACCCGTGCCTACTAAATCTCAACAAAATGTATAAGTAATCCTTAGGGTGATGATATCACCCCTTGTTCATATATGATATAATAAAATAAAGAGCATCTCTAATCTAGCATATAATCATGAGCATGCATATATATAATGGAAGAACACAATATGAAAATGAAACTATAACTATACTAATATGAAATTCAATGGCATATACAATGGATGAAAAATGCCCACCTAATCTACTGACATGTTGGTTGAATAATAGGTGTAGTCAAATAACCAATGAAACCATCCTAGCAATATCTCGTAATACATGCCTCTGTGCTTCATCATAAACCAAAACAATGGAAAGTCAACCACAAAAATAACATGAGTTAGAACATGCATCACATCATCAGAAATCATAAAGTTTAGCTCATGGAGGTGGGAGGGAGGGACAAAATTATGCCAAGTCACACTTCTAGCAAAGTGCTCAATCCATCTCAGAAAGGGATTGTGAAAAATCAAAGGATAAAAAGACTAACTCAAAGAGTCTGAAGGTTGGCTATCTTAGACTTCATCACATCCTAAGGTCTGGGAAAGGACTAGTAAGAACCTAGAGGATGATTGGCAATTTTCTAAGGGAAAGATGAAAGACTGAGATAATAAACTTCTTCTTAAGGTATTCAACCTACCCTTGAATTCTAAAAGAAGGCTTTGCCCTGGAGAAAACTCAAGACAAGGGACATGTTTCCCAACTACACCCTTAGTGACATAGTGAGGTAAAGTAGTCGAAGGGAATTTTTAAAACCTTGTCACAAGTACCCTTCTTTGAGCGAGCAATGTCCTCGCCTTTATCAAGATGTGAGCACAATGGTGGTTGATAATATTCTTCATAGAATAAATCCAAGTGATCAAAGGAATACTCATCAAAATCCTCAAGGTATGACCGAAAATCATCAGGAGAGCATAGAACTAGGTCACCCTTGGAGATGTCTGTAACTATATTATTTCCTTGTTACCAAATGTCAGAATTAGTAGTGACCTGATACGATAGATGTAAAAGCAACATTTGGAAATGATCCTCAATGTCGTAAATAGGATCCCCATCATAACCAATTACATCCCATTTATGTTTCCCAACATGTATGAACTCCTCAATATTATAAACCATGTCATTTCCTTCATCATAACATGAAGGGATTAAACCATCCAAAGGCTCCTCTAGCACTTCTTTGCTTTCCAAATCACAAAATAAGGCATCATAAAAATCTTGGAAAGGGAAACAACTCACTGTATTCACTTCTTCATGTGCAGGAGATTCGAGAATTTGGATATCTTCATCAAATGGAGGAGCAAGCATTAGTGCCTCATCCTGATGACTTGCCCTTACATCTTCAGCTTCACAATATGGAGGGTCTAGCTTGTCCAAGGTTTCCCTTTCTTCTTCACCTTTTGAATCATAGAATAAGGTATCGTCAAAAACCTGAAAAGGAAAGTGACTAACCTCACCCTCTTCTTCTTGTGCAGGAGGAAAAGGATTTGGGATGGTTTCTTCATAGAATAAATCCAAGTGATCAAAGGAATACTCGTCAAAATCCTCAAGGTATGATCGAAAATCATTAGGAGAGCATAGAACTAGGTCACCCTTGGAGATGTCTATAACTATATCATTTCCTTGTTACCAAATGTCATAATTAGTAGTGACTTGATATGATAGATGTAAAGGCAACATTTGGAAATGATCCTGAATGTCATAATAGGATCCCCATCATAACCAATTACATCCCATTTACATTTCCCAACATGTATGAACTCCTAAATATTATAAACCATGCCATTTCCTTCATCATAACATGAAGTGATTAAACCATCCAAAGCCTCCTCTAGCACTTCTTTGCTTTCCATATCACAAAATAAGGCATCATAAAAATCTTGGAAAGGGAAACAACTCACCGTATTCACTTCTTCAAGTGCAGGAGCTTCGATAATTTGGATATCTTCATCAAATGGAGGAGCAAGCATTAGTGCCTCATCCTGATGACTTTCTCTTACATCTTCAACTTCACAATATGGAGGTTCTAGCTCGTCCAAGGTTTCCCTTTCTTCTTCACCTTCTGATCATAGAATAAGGTATCATCAAAAACCTGAAAAGGAAAGTGACTAACCTCACCCTCTTCTTCTTATGTAGGAGGAAAAGGACTTGGGATGGCTTCATTAGAGGGAGGAGCACACATTAATACTTCATCATCATGTTTAATATCCTTAAGCTCTCGCTCTTGAACTAGGTCCTCATTATCTTTGCTAGAAGCATGAGTAAATTCTTGTTCTTCTCCATGGGATTGGTAACCTTCATCAAGATCCTTCTTCTCAACCTCTTGTTGATCGATGTCTTGTTCCCTTATTTCCTAGAATTTACTAACAAAGGTCTCAAGGGAAACTAATCTCTCCAGACTAACAGTATATGGGGTAAATAGGTGTTCTCCCTTGAATAAGGAGATATTTGCCTCAATTTGTATAGTCGTGTGAAAAGCTTCTTAGATTGTTCTTGGCCCCTTTTTACTGAGGAGAAACCCTAAATGTAGTACGAGTGCATTGGTGTAGAGGTAAGTGAGGTACCTGTCTTCAAGACAATGGCTTCTAGGAAATTATTGTAGCAAATTCTCGAACCTAGTATGGAATTCCTTGACAGTCTCATTCTTAGTTTGTTTCATGTACTCAAGTCTTTTTATTAGCTTGTAGATATCTTCTAATTTAATACCCCATTTATCGAGAAAGGTTTTTTCTAAATGGTCCATAGATGTGATGCTAACATTAGGGAGATCATCATACCATTTCCTATCATTGCCATGAAGAGTGGCAGAGAAAAGCTCCATTTCCAAATCTTCAGTATCATCACTGATAGGGTGGAGTTGAAAGAAAGCCCAAAAATTATCCATGTGATCTTCGGCCCTAACCCCATCATTACCAGTGAATCTAGGGAGCCAATTTTCATACCTTGGAGACATTTGTCGAGGGTAACCCATAATTTCACTCATATCTAAGGGTTTAAAATTTCCTGGGTCCCATTGAGAATCCATGGTTGGCTTTGTCATTAGTGGAGTCGTCAGATAATCCTTCTAAGGATCGTCAAAGGGAAAAGATAGAATCACCCTCAATGGAGTCACTAGGTAAGCTTTGTGAAGTAAAGGCTTTGGATAAAGGCTTACCGAAAAAAGTGTTGTTCGAGGAAAATTGACTCAATGTTCCCTGGCAACGACGCCAAAATGTTATCGCACAATCTATACTTGCCCAAAGCCCAAGGCAAGTGATGCAAGAATGGCACAACAAGGGGGTGACCTATCATTGTCACCATAATATGAAACCCCTTTCTGTTTAGGATTATATCAATATTACCCCAAGGGAGACATCCCCAGTGACCTAAAGGGCTGATAAAACTAAGGCAAGGATGCAAGAATACCCCCCTCTCACTGGTCACTCAAGTCAAAAGGTTCTTTATGTCTTTAAGGGATGAAGCACTAATAAAGATGAAGTGTACCTACCCAAAATAAGACAACAAAGAAAAATATGCCAGCTCTCAAGTACAAAATGATGTTAGTGCTTCATAAGACCATGAACCTTCGAAATATAAGCTAGCTGATATAAAATTGCAACAATATGAAAGTTTACAACAACAATAAGTATTTTATAATAGCTGCAAAAAATATGCCTTGGAATTGCTTGAAAAGACAATGAAAAGGTAGCTTTAACTAGGCAGAATGATAATCAATTGTCACAAGCAATTTTTGCAATGTCTAGCTAGCATTAAATGTCAAATTTGCAGAGAATTTGTTGCAGTTAGATAGTTGTAGCAATATTTTGTAACAACAACAAGTATTAGTGGTCATAATTGCAAAAAAACATCATGTAAACTTAGCATTCATCAAGTGGATTGCATGGCAATTATCACAAGCAATTTATGAGTGAGTTAGATGCAAGTTATGTAGGTGTATGCAACAAATTAGTATAGATTAGTATGGTTGTAGCAATGATTTGCAACAACAACAAGTTAACTAGTGAATTAGTCTAGTTTAGAGTTAGTAGAAGTTAGCAAGAGCTTCAAGGAAGAAAGTTTGAGTGTTTGTTTGATCAATCATTCACTAAAGCAAGTGGATTAGTGCATTTATGGGGTAATGGAGTCAATAGGTGACATATTTCACTTGGAAGTGGTAACATCAATGATTATACTTGTCTAAGTGAAGAATAGATCTTAGAAGAGTTAGCACTTTAAGTCTTCCAGGATCCAAACTTTGAGGGGGTGAGCTACTAGAGAGTAGGCACTTCCAGGCCCCAGTGCCTTCCTCCTCCTTAGACTATTGAAATATATTAAGAGCAACAATAACTAGACAATGGCTTCTAAAGTGCTAGTATTTTAGGGCTTTAGAAGTTTATCTAAGTCAAATCACCTTAGTAAAGTCTAGCAAATGAAGAGCAAAGAAGTAGTATCTTAAGTCCTTTACTCCTAGGGTTTGTCAAGCAAGCAGTTTCATAATCTTTAACATGAATAAGCAAATATACCATAACCATTCAAAATGAAATGAAAATTGCAGATTTACTTACTTCACCAAGAATAATCAAGCAATAAAACCCTAGATTGCCTAGTAACTTCACCAAGAAATGATCCAAGTTGCAAATTTTAGCCTCCAAGACAAGTGCACCTCCCTATTTCAGCCAATAACTCCCAAATAGGGTGCAAATTTCAGACCACAATTGTTGTGTGATGAGTTATGATGAAAAAATGAGAGTACTTTATCTCTATTTGTACAAAACTTTGACCTTTAATTAATTTTAGGTCAAATAAAAGGCCGACCTGACCAATTTACATCAAAATCCAGTTTTTACATAAATAAAATTAATTAGCATCTAAAATCATCTCCAAGAGTGATGTCATTCCCTTCTAGGGTGACGTTGGGCTCCAGATGCAGAACTTTTGGCCTCCAAAGGCCCTAGATGATGCCCACACATGCCAACTAGCTCACAACTTCCGTCAAAATGCAAACCCTAGCTCTCGATGACATCTAGGGTCATAATGGTGATGTCATAGGATCCCAAAGGTCAATGTCCAGGTGGAAGAGCAAGATCCTTCTGGGTCTAGGTCTACCAGGGTGTCTCCAAGGGCAACATCATTCTTTCTTCTTGGTGCAAATCTTTGATGTCTTCTTGCCCCTGCCTAGGGTTACATCATCCATCTGTGGGATTTCAACCCCATGAAGGTCCGAGCTAATCATTTCCCCATGTGTACCTGACCACCGGGCAAGGTCCTGCGGTAACAACAAGTATGCCCTCCAGGGGTTCACAAGTATCATAACATGTAAATCACATCCAATAATTAAATTACCCAAACATGTGCATCAAACCCCCCTCTACCCAAACAAATGCTCAAAGACGTTATGCAATTAACAAGTCAGGTTTAAAGAAGGTCTCAGGGTGTCCTATTGGGCTAATCCTCCTTAAGTTTGGGGTGTTTCCCAAGTGAGAACCAATCCAGGTCATGTAAGTGTATGAGGTGGCATGGGGTAAGTGTTTGGGCATGGGGTGCAGTGATAACAAGGAAATGTAGATCTTACCTGTGGGTTCCTTTGTAGAGGGTGAGTTGCACCTTGTCATATATGTCATTGTTTCCTAGCCCATTCATTGCCTTTTATTCTTATCTTCTTTTGATCTTTTGATTTTATGCTTCAAGGGAAGAGTCGAAGGACAGTGTCCTAGCTTGGTGACCATAAGTGACAATGTTATCCACAAACATTTCACAGAGATGGGAAGGTTGGCTTGTGATGAGACCCCCTTTCTCTTAATTTGCCACTAAGAGCCACTATCCTAGTTTGGTGACCAGATAGATGGTAGTTTCATACCGCTACATGCCCATGGTCATAATAGGTTGGCCCATGATGAGACCTAATATCCACCAACTAATACCTTAAGTGTTTATTTATCTTATAGGTCCCCTTTTCTTTACTGAGAAGTTTTTTACTACTTTCTCGGGAATCCCTGGGCAAAGCATCTCAAAGGTTTTAAACGATTTTAACTCTTGCCAACTACTTTTACCCTCTGGGCCTTTAGCCCCTTCTTCCCACAAGACAAGGTACAACCCTTCCTAGTGTGGCCAATCCCAATGCTTGAACAAAGGTAGGTCAAATGAGAGGAATAAAGATGGAAAGTGTTAAGTATGGAGGGAACAGACGATGAACTTTCATAGACCAACTCAGTGGCAACCTATCCTAAAGAAAGATCAACCAACTAGGGCACCATGTCACCCTTCCAGGTGTGAGCAGGTCAAATAACATAATTTCCAAGCAAACGTTATGAAATGAAGGAGAATTCAATGCAACATATTCAAGTTCTTCAAGAATCAAAGTGATACATACCATGATACCTGGACTCATTATCTCATGGAGCAAGACTTATTGTTACTTCAGGACCAGGCTGGTGGGATGGATATTGCTACTGTTGATAAGTTGTTTACACTGAAGAAAAGAGGGGCCCTCCGGGGCCATGCCCAAGTCATTCGGCTGCCGGCACTCCATGTATAGGACCTGTGGGCCTTGAGACATGATCTCCTTAGTTATCCTTAGGGTAGGGGATAACAATCACCTTTTAATCATAATTTATTTTAGCAAACTATTGTGTTTAATGTCAGGGTCTAATCGGGTAAGTGTATGGAGTATATTCAAAAGTCAAGTGAATGAACTATAATTATGAAAGCGAGTGGATATATGGTATAAACTTGTGAGGGTGAGTCAATAAGGTAAATGATACATGGAATTATTCATATAATAGGATATGAATAATTCTAAGTTTTAAGTTAAAAAGAATATTAGGATCAATATGGAGCTAGGGACAAGAGCTTTATAGAAGTTATCTTTTTAAAATTTCCCTAATTTTGATAAACAAAATGTATCAATAAATCAAATACCTCAATCTTATACCAAACCTTGAATTCCTACAATGATTTGTTGAGTTTTAAGGGATGGCGTCTTCAACATCTCATTTATGAATTGGAATGTGCTAAAATTTTGATTTTATGACTTATAGTATTCTAAAATTATGATTTGATGACTTGGTTCTTGAAGAGAAATATGAATATTTTAAATGCTTTCTAAATTGTCCTTTGTTACTAGTACAAGGTATTTGATCACAAGAATAAGGAAATGTGCTTTCTTCAGCTGCAACAAGAATAATATGTTGTTATTGGTACAAGAAGGTGTGCTACTATTGCTAATCGCTAATGAATGTGACTAGATTATTTAAGATAATTCAAAAATTTTGCATCTAGAAGAAATTACAGGAAATTGAACAGATGTTGTAATTCTTGTAATTATGTGAGATTCAACAATTTGTTTATTGTGAACTTTTCCAGTCAATTTCCTGGTTTTCAAGCAAAGTTCATGTTCAATTGTGCCAGAGATTAGATTTTCACAACTTAACTTATTTTTATCTTTACTTTTTTCATTGTTATATGTTTTTTARTTTTTTWATTTTTATGGAAAAATGAATTTAGGATGGAGAAAGAGTAGGAGAGTTACCCCTCACACTCAGAACTTCCATCTTAGCTTGTTGAATTAAAGTAGAAATAAATTCATCCTGAAACATAGGCTTGTTGTAAAGTTTTAATATGTGGCCATTGACCACAAATGAAACCCTTGCATCATCAATTGTCTTTATCTTCATTGAACCATTGTCAAATATGGTTTTCAAGCAAAGTTCATGTTCAATTGTGCCAGAGATTAGATTTTCACAACTTAACTTATTTTTATCTTTACTTTTTTCATTGTTATATGTTTTTTAATTTTTTTATTTTTATGGAAAAATGAATTTAGGATGGAGAAAGAGTAGGAGAGTTACCCCTCACACTCAGAACTTCCATCTTAGCTTGTTGAATTAAAGTAGAAATAAATTCATCCTGAAACATAGGCTTGTTGTAAAGTTTTAATATGTGGCCATTGACCACAAATGAAACCCTTGCATCATCAATTGTCTTTATCTTCATTGAACCATTGTCAAATATTGTTTCAAATTCATAGGGACCAAGCCAATGAATGATAAAGTTACCCTTGAAATCCTTGAATTTTGAGTAAAAGAGTAAGGTCCAATCACCAACTTTAAACTATGTTTTTTTAATAAATCTATCATGTCATTTTTCATGTTGTTATTGTACAAGAGTGGTCTGATGCAAAGCATACACTGCTGTAAGGAATCCTAACGTATCTCATCCAACTCATTCAATTGTGAAATCCATTATTATTGTGCTTCAAACAGACTCATTCCTAATTCTGTTGAAATCTTAAAGGTCTTGATATGAAATTCATTAAGAATAAGTACTTGTTTTTCATATACGAACTTGTATGGGGTGAAACCGATAGTATTTTTCCATGTGGTCCTATATACCCACAAGGCTTCTAAAATATTTTTTGCCCAATCTGTCCAATGGAATTGCATTGTCTTAGTTAAAAATGTTTTTAGAACCTTGTCTACTCCACTTGGCCATTGGCTTGTGGATGATACGAAGTAGATTTTTGGTGCTTGATTTTATATTGTTGGAAAATTGACTGAACTAGCTTAGATGTAAATTGTGCTCCCTTATCAATAACAATTTCCCTTGGAACCCTAAAATGAACAAATATGTCCTCAAACAAGAAATTTGCCACTGATTGTTCAGTTGCTTTTGCTAGAGCTTTTGCCTCCGCCCACTTAGTACCATAATTAGTGATACATCTTCTTTCTTTGATTAAGGATTAATGGGCCCCACAAAGTCTAGGGCACATATTTCAAAAGGTTCAACAAGGACTTGTGGTTGAAGAGGCATTTCATCTGCTGCAATTGGAAAACCCATTCTCTAACAACCATCACAACTCTTGACATACGTTTTGGCATCTCTAAAAAGAGTAGGCCAATAATATCCCAGGTGAAGGATTTTGTAAGAAGTCCTCTTATTTGCAAAATGCTCACCACACGACTCAACATGACATGCCTTCAAGATGTCAAACATATCATCTTCTCTAGCACATATATGAATAATCAAATTTGGTCCTTTGTAGAAAAGATTCTCTCGAATCCACGAGTGTTTGACACTTTGTCTGATAATCCTTTGTTTCTCCCTTGGTAAAAAATGTGGTGGTAATTTTCATGTATACAAATAATTGGCAATATTAGAAAACCATGGAGATCTAATAGATATTGCAAATAAGTTTTCACACATGGAAACTATCTTTTACAGGAACAATCTCACTAGGATTATTGATACAAGAAAGAAATTTTACAACCAAATTTTCTTTGTCAAGCCTGTCTAAGTTGGTAATATTAAATTCATGTAACAATAAGAGCCATCTAATTACTCTACCTTTTCTTATTGGTTTATTCATGAAATACCTAGTAGCAAAGGGGTCAGTATGGACAAAGACTTCATAGTTGGTGATGTAGTGTCAAAATTTATTAATAACATGAATGACTACAAGAAATTCTTTCTCAATAACAACATAATTAAGTTGAGCAAGAGTCAAATTTTTACTGACAAAATAAATAGCATAGGTTCGAATATTTTACTTTTGTCCTATAACCACTCCTATTGTTTAATTAGATGCATCAATGGATATATGGAAAGGTAGGGTCCAATCTCGCCCTCTTAATGTTGAAGTCGTGGGAAGTTTCTCCTTAAGTGTATTGAAAGCAATCTAGCTTAGTATCCCAATAAAAATCAACATCTTTTGTAAGCATTTTAAATAAGGGTGAGGCAATTTTAGTAAAAATTTATATGGTTTCCTATAATACCCCGCATGTCCCAAGAAGCTTCTTACATCCTTGTGGGTGGATGGAATTGGTAACTTAATAATCAGCTCAATTTTGGCTAGATTGACCTTAATTCCTACAGAAGACCCATGGTGGCCAAGAACAATTCCTTTAGTAAACATTATAAAACATTTTCCATTACTCGGTAAAAGATTTTTTTCCTGACCTCTGAGTAGAACTTTTTGCAAATTATCTAAGGCTTCTTCAAAAGTGTTCCCATATACAGTAAAATCATCCATGTAGACCTCTACATGGTCACAAATTATATCTGAAAAGATAGCTAGTACTACGCTTTAAAATGTGGTAGACGCATTACATAGTCCAAAAGGTAACACCATATCAACATATGATCCCTAGGAACATGTAAAGGTCATTTTGTCTTGATCTTATGGAGCAATTTGTATCTGATTATAGCCATTGAATCCATTGAGGAAAGAAAAATGTTTCTTTCCTACTAATGTATCCAGGACTTGATCTATGAAAGGTAGAGGAAAATGGTATTTTAAGGTGTCCTTATTTGATTCTTGGTAATCAACACATACTCACCACTTTCCATTATTTTTGGGAACAATCACCAAGCGTGAAACCCTTTGGCTATCTGATATGGGATAAATAAATTCTACATCCAATAATTTATGGAGTTCCCCTTTTACTATATCCTTTAAAATAGGGTTCATTCTTCTACGGGGTTTCCTAACATGTTTAGCATTTTCCTATGTATAAATATGATGAATGCATGTATTCGGATGGATGCCTTACATGCTAGTGTAGTCCCATATGTATATTTTAACCTTGTACAAATAATTGTTGCAAACAGATTCTTAATAAAATAGAAAAGATGCAATGTCACACACACGCATTACACAGAGATTTTTACCCTGGAAACCTCAAACCGAGAAAACCAACAACCTATTTAGAGCCACACCTCTAATATTGTATTCATTATTTTATTCATTTTCTACAATAACCTGTGGCATCTAAACCCATAATCCATTGACCCAGATTAGTCAACAACCCTAATTCCTTAACCGAAATTAGAAAACCATTGGCAAAAACCATGTGCGAAAAAACCATCAAAAAACGAATGCAAAAAAACTCGTCGAAAATGGACCAATTTTTTTTCTCGGGGGCTCCTGCCCCTGCAACCCTCCTAAATGGGGGGTGCTAAGCACCCCTCATACCCCCTTTGCTTCCATATCAGTGTACAATACATATGATCAATTTTGCAAAGAATATAACACATACCCTACACCAGGCAAATGCATTGGAAAATTTCTGCAAATTTGTAATTAATTATTTTTGCCAAGGCTCATTTAAGGTAGAATTAATATTTAAACATTCTCACGATATATATTTCAATAATTTTATTACGGGAATCTGATGTAGAATTTACAAGAAATATGGACTGAAATAAAGATGTAAAACAATCTACAGTGCATGATTCCTAAAAATTATGTCCCAAAAGATGATCAACAAAAAACTGCTCATAAAACAAAAATACTAAGTAAAATCAGGATTATAAATGAAATGATTAAGTAGATTTTCATAAGTATCTTCTTTAAGATTCATAGCCTGTGTAATTGTTAAAAGAGGTTGGATTATTTCTTCATCGCAATCGGTCTCATCAAGCCATGGTACATGTTTTAATTCATTTATAGATTTTGCAAGAGGGTAAAGTGTGATTTGTTTAACTTCAACACCATTTGTAATGGTCATGTTCACAGATCGACAACTAATGAATGCATCGGTTATTGCCAACCAAGGTCTCCTTGATATTAAAGGATGTCCTCCCAAATTTGATATAGGTTGTATGATCATGAAGTCTACTAGGTGTTCCCAGGAGTCCAGGGAGACAATATTATCTTCCATTACACCTTCACGTTTAATTCTCGATCTATCGACTAATTCTAACACTGTAGGTGTTGGTCAAAGATTGTCAATTTTTAGATGTTCCGTAGTTTCCATTGTCATTGCAATTATAGCTGCATCTAAATCAATCAAAGTATTTAGGATAGAAAAATTGTTGATAAAGATTGTGAAAAATGGAATTCTTGGGTCAACATATTTTTTTGAAATGACCCAAGTTGTCATAAGACTTGCTAATTTCCAAATAACTTGAATTGTCAATGTATCTCTTTTTGTTCTTCCAAATTTTATAATGCATAATTCCTGGATTGTCTTTGCGTATATTGGTATATCTTCCATAGCTTGCGGCAAGGGAATTTTAATGCAAATGTTTTTGAGTTTCTTTTAAAAGTCAAACTCATAGGGAATTTCTGGTTTTTCTAGTTTCTCTATAGTCAACCTCTCTAGAAAATCTGGTGACATAGATGATTGATGTTGTTATTTTTTAGAAATAGGTTGTTTTATCGGAATTATAATGTCATTATTATCAAATTGAGTAGGACTTTCCTCCTTCTCATATTCTTCTACAATTAGGAAGATTTTTAGTGGACTACCTTCCCATAACGTAAATGGATTTCCTATAATTGCACATGGGCAATTAAATACGTAGGAAATGTGTCTACTTCAAAATTGTAAAAGAAGTTATCCATTTTATTATTAGGATTTGCCATTGGTTGGTTAGGTAATTGAGTAGGTCTGGGAGGTTGTTGACTAGATGGAAGTTGCAATGGTTGTGATGGAAGAGGAGGATATGTTTGTTGCATTGATAAAGGATATTGTGGAAATGTTAGATATTGTTGTTGTTGTGGAAACAATTGTTGCTTATATAATTGTGGTGCAAATTGTTGGGGTTGATATTATCGAGGAAATTGTTGTGGTTGATATTATCGAGGAAATTGTTGTGGTTGATATTATTGTGGAAATTGTTGTTGAAAATGATAAGGAGACATGTTTCCATAAGTAGATCTTGTCCAACCCTGATGATAGGGTTGGTTTTGGCCTTGTTGGGGAGACCATGCTTGCTAAAGCATATGAGTGTTCCATGTTGTTTGAGAAGGATTTTGATTATAAAATGTAAGAAATTGTTGTGTAGTATCTCAAGGCATACCTATTGCTCGTGGATGCCAAGGTCGCCTAGGTGCAATAGAACATAGTGACTTTGTTGCTTCACTTTCCCCTTGGTAGACTGCCTTAAGCTAGGGCAGTGAAGGGCAATTTTCCATTGAATGTTTCTCTACACAAATACCACAAAGTTGAATGATATCAATGGATGTTCTCCTAATGGATGTTTTTTTCTACATTGAAAACAAAAAATAGATGAAACTGCATTTTATTCCTCTTGTCTTTTCTTAGTTTTAAATGCATCAAATCGTGAACAAAGAGTACTAAGGAGGTCAGTTTTATTTTTTTCTAATAGAATGACAATTTATACTCTAGTTTTACTTCCTATATTTGAATTAGTAACTTTAGAAAGAACATCTCTATGTCCTTTACCATCTTTAGCATTGCCTCTTGAATATTTCTTACATAACTAAAAAATTTGATCAAATGGTAAATAAGAAATATATTTGGACCGATGAGGTTAGGTACATCTATAAATTCCTCTCGAAATCCTTTTAAAAACATTATACAAATAATATTGGGATTCAAAGAGCTTTGTTTAGATTTTTGCAAATTATATAAAAATCTCTCTAAATAATTCTCTAAACTTTCTTCTTCTTCTTGTGCCATTCTAAAAATATCTTCTTTGGAATCTATAGGCCTACTATATACTTGGTATTTTTTAAGAAATATTTTATGCATGGTATCCCAATGTGAAATTGCATGTTCTACTAATCCCATGAATCATTTCAATGCAACTCTTTTTAAAGTAGCAGGAAATAACGAAAGTTTTTGTGTGTCATTAGTATAACCACAAGTGCAACATAAAATATCAAATTCGAAAAGAAAGGTATCGATATCCTCAATTACTATACCAAAGAAATTTGATAGAACCAATGGTAGCATATTCTTCATTTCAACTTCATTACCAAAGGCTGCAGTTGTATCCAAAATAGGAAATCCAAAAGTTACTTCCTTGTCTTCTTCTTCATCTTGTGTTCTTTCTCTTTCTTCATTTTCTACTCATATTCTTTCTCCACACACTCCTTTTATTCTTTCTCCACCTCCTACATGGGATTCGACTTCGTCTGCCATTTGATTTTCCCATTAGGTCCAAAATTCTTTAGTCCACCCTTCTGGGTTTTTCACTGTTTGTTTTTAACTTTTTGCAGCAATATTTTCTCTTGATTCCTCTTTATTTCCTGCAAGTAAGTTAGTAATGGGGGTTTTTCTTAAGTTGAAGCAATTGGAATAACTTCTCTTTTTATTCTAACAAGTCTACCTTTGTTGTCTCTCGACCTAATTAATCTATTCATATAATATACACATGATTAGGATTTGTAAAAACTCACTAAAGTGAACATGTAGGTTCTTACCTCTAGTCTTACCATCTTTACTTCTTGTCTTAAATGTGTATACCAAAAATAAAATGTAGAAAATTCTAAGAATGTATTATTTTTTATATATGAGAAATTGAAAATAATAAAGGGAAAAAACTATAACTTCCTAAAACCAATTCTTATAGCACCTCCCTAGTAGGGTTGGAATTTCAAATCTTAACAACTCGTCAAATTTGACGATTTCCACAACTTTTATGCACATTTTGACACATTTAATGAAGATTGTTGACGGTTTCTCAAAATATTTTATCGTATTTGACGGACAAATTGCCTCGTGACAGGCAATTTTCCTGTCAAATTCCATCCATGCTCCTTGACAACGACGCCAAAATGTTAGGGAATTTATTTACATAAGTTCTATGGCACTTAATTATCAATCATGATGCATAAGCTTGTTAGGTGCAACCACTATATATGCATAATCAATTTATTTAACACTCAAAACCCTCGGAGCAAACTTAAGTAGTCAAAACAAATGTTATTCAGGGTTAATCCACAACAACAATTATCTTTAGATAATTTACTATCCTAAACTTTAACTGTAGAAGCTTAGGTTACAAATATATTTATGCAAATATGTGTCTATAACATATACTTTGTTAAATCAATTATGTTTATAATCCAATAAAGAAATATTTTGTTTGTCAATTAACACATTATTTTAAAATCAATAATCATCCATTCTAAGTACATGAAAATGAAATAATTGCAAAAGACTAAGTTCACAATTAAACCATTACAGGCCTGATTCCAAGATTCAAATTTTGACCTACTAAAGTTGTGACTGTAGAAACGTAGGTTATAACGCTTATTCAACTTCACAAATTGAATTACTCACACAACAACACTCTTAGACAACTAATTCAATCCCAATTTATAAAAGGTTATCCATGTAGGTTATGATTGTAAACAAGATTTATCAAACTATGATTAAAATCTATAATATGCTAAAACAAAGTTACAAGAAATAAACATAATTGAAAATAATACGACACATACCAGAGGTAGGGTGGCCTCCTATCCTAGAATATGTCGTAGAAAATATTCACGACACTAAGAAATTATCAACCCATTGTACGAAGCATAAAACTCTTGTATTCAATGTTTGGAAATATGAATCAACAGGTTATAACATTACACTCCTTAGTTTCTCTAGCTAATATGTTAATAAATTTTAACCCTCCTTGTATATAAATTACAAAATGAGAATAGAGTGTGTTGGAGTAACATACATCCCTAAAATATATGATTTCCAAATACTTATTGCTAAAAATGGTTCCATCCAACAGAGGGAGAGTTATTCTTGCGCTATGTTATCTTCCACGCTGCTATCTTTGATGGAAAATCAGTGGAATGACATTTTTCCATGATTTCATGACACTTGTGCATGAGATCATGGCTCCCACAAGATCTTTTATACATTTGAATCCTTCCTGCTAAAAACATGAACCTTCTCATTGACTAACACATAATGTTCACGTTGTGTAATATCTCAGAGATGGAATAGGAAATAATCCATGTCATGAAGCTCATGGATGCTCTCCAAGTGGCGGATCTGATTTTAGTTGAGCATTACTATGTAAACCTTGGACATATTACAGAGGAACCAATTCTAGTAATTGATCCTTAAATTATGGTAATTGCATTAGTAGATGACTATTAATGGCATTTTACCTATCAAAACTAAGAAATTGGAAATAAAGATAATGTATTACCTTGGATATGCTCTTTGTGCCATTAATCTTATAGAAATTGACAAAAGGGGTATTTTTGGACAAAATGGGAGGGAAATAGGCTTAATTAGTAGTGTTTGATAGTGTCAAAATTCAGTCCCAACAGTTCCTTCTAGATTCAGCCTCGACCCTTTACAACTATGTGGATTATCTTTTTTAGGATTCTAGTTATTTGAATCCCCATGAGATTGGTGGGTATTTGGAGCATATTAATTGGTCATTCATGGAGCTCAAGAGTCATCAGTTGGGTGTTATCTTCAACACTAGTACATGGGACTCAAGTTTGCGGTGGGGCTTGGACTACTTCAACATGGTAGCTATCACTTCTACATGGGACATTGGTTCCTTGACTTACTTCAACATTGTGGCCAACACTTATCCATGGAACCCTGGTTTATAATTGTACCTCCTCACAACAAACACTGAGGACAATGTTTTTGTAAGGGGGGATGGAATGTTGGGTTCCTTCCCAGGGGTGAATTGGGTGTCGAAGGGCCCACAGTGATGTAATAATAGTAGATGTCATTCAACATAAGGTGGACTAGGTCCACTATATTATTAAGTAAGGCCCACTATGGTAGTTAGACTTATCAAATAAATGTAATGGGCCTCATCAAAAAAGGTCCACTGGGTAGTTAGGAGGTTATTATTGTTGGGGTTTTCTTAATTAGTTATAAATAAGAATGGAGTCCTCCTTATGAGAGGTGTGGAAGATTATGTAATTGGAGCTTAGCTAAGTAGGAGGTTTGTTATAATGTTATTTGCCACTTAATCATTAGGTCATTATCACCTGAAGATCACTTATCCAATCCAACAACATTCACCACCTTTTCCCTAAGTTTCCAGCCTAATTTCCACTTGGTCACTCTTGTCGTTCATTAAGAGTGTGACCAAAAAAGGCATGGTCACTCCTATCCTTCATTAAGGCTGTGACCGAAAAGGGTTCGGTCACATTTTTCCTTCACTAGGGGAGTGACCAAAGGGTTTGGTCACATTTTTCCTTCATTGAGGGTGCGACGAAAAGGGTCGGTCACTCCCTATGGCTTGCCAAGGAGTGACCAATTGCTCTGTCTATGTGTATAGATCGTGACCAAGCCTAGAAACTCATATTTTTGGATTTGGTTTCGACGGATGAGATTTCCCACTGATTTCTCAAGGTTTAGCTTCGAGAAGGCTTTCATCACGAGCTCAAGAATATTATCCTAATAACTATATGGCCTTATCCCTAAAGCCCTATAAGAACCAAGTCATTTCCCATGGGAAAAAGGAGGAAAGAGATAGCAAGGTTACTATGGTTATTTGGTTGCAAGACTTGGGCAAGGAGCATGGAAGGAGACCAATGCATCAACCTCTCATTTGTAAGTTGTAATATTGCTTATTTGATTAATAGAAGACATACTGGATGATTCCCTTTATTGAATTGTCCATACAAGTTTATGTATTCATTGGTAAATAATTAGTATAATTATGTGTTTTGATATGTTATTAGAGTTGTTCTTAATCCATGCATGATTGCTTTGATCTTTGGGAGGTTTTCATGTATGAATCAGATCTAACAAAATCCTTAGTTTATGTCTATATTCTTGTCTTAGGTGTTGGTAGAACCTAAGGTAACTCAGCTCATGTAGAGTGCAAAATCCCTACAACAAGGTTTCCCCCTCGAAGAGAAAAGTGAACATGAGTGGATTCCTTCCATAAAAGAATCAATTGTAAGGTGTTTCCCTACCTTAAGGGTTTTGGTATTAATCAAGTAAAATATATTTTCCATATTATTCTTTGTATTTTGCATGTGATTATGTTTCCATATCTAAGGTACCTAACATCGATCAAATCCTAAATGCACTTCATCATTGAACTCCAAAATTTATCTTCGACGAACTATAAATTTTCTTTTTCACTATTGAACTACAAAATGCACCTCAACAAACTCCAAAATCTACTTTATCTCCAAACTCCAAAATTTGTCTTCGATGGACTTAAAATTTTGTCTTTCAACAGATTATGAAAGTCTTCTCATTAATGAATTCAAAATCTTTTCCTCATTGCCAAACTTCAAAATTTGTTCATCAGTAGACTTGGATTTTTCTTCATCGGTGATTTTTGCAATTCTTCCTCAATGAACTACAATTTTCTCTCATTGGTGAACTCAAGAAATTCTCACATTGACAAACAACATGAAACTTCCATGGACAACTTCATTTTTTTCATTGAACTTGATTTAACTTAAGAATTTTTAACCAAATCTTAGATGAATCTGGATTGTTAATCTCGGGATCAAATTTGATATGGGTCGTTGATTCACTAAAATTCATGTCACGACCCCTTATTAGAATGTTATTTTACACCTAATCATTAGGTCATTATCACCTAAAGATCACCTATCCAATCCAACAACATTCACCACCTTTTCCCTGAGTTTCCAGCTTAATTTCCACTTGGTTGCTCTTTCCCTTCATTAAGGGTGCAACCAAAAAAGGCCTGGTCACTCCTATCCTTCATTAAGAGTGCGACCGAAAAGGGTTTGGTCACATTTTTCCTTCATTGGGGGAGCAACCAAAGGGTTCACATTTTTCCTTCATCGAGGGTGTGACCAAAAGGGTCGGTCGCTCCCTATGGCTCGCCAAAGAGCGATCGGTAGCTCTTTCTGTGTGTATAGATCGCAACCGAGCCTATAAGCTCCTATTTTTGGAGTTAGTTTCGATGGATGAGATCTCCCACTGATTTATCGAGCTTTAACTTCAAGAAGGCTTCCATCACGAGCTCAGGAATCTTATCCTAATAACTAAATGGCCTTATCCCTAAATCCCTATAAGAACCAAGCCATTTCCCATGGGAAAAAAGAGGAAATAACTAGCAAGGTTACTCTGGTGATTTGGATGCAAGACTTGGGCAAGGAGCTTGGAAGGAGACCATTGCATCAATTACTCATTTATAAGTTGTAATATTGCTTCTTTGATTAATAGAAGACATACTGGATGTTTCTCTCTATTCAATTATTCATACAAGTTTATGTATTCATTGGTAGAGAATTAGTATAATTATGTGTTATGATATGCTATTAGATTTGTTGTTAATCCATGCATGATTGCTTTGATCTTTGGGAGGTTTTCATCTTATTTAGAGGTTTTCATGTATGAATCAGATCTAGGAAAATCCTTAGTTTATGTCTATATTCTTGTCTTAGGTGCTAGTAGAACCTAAGGGAGCTCAGCTCCTGCAGGGTGCAAAATCCCTACAACAAGGTTGCCTCCTCGAAGAGAAAAGTGAACATGAGTGGATTCCTTCCATAATAGAATCAATTTTAAGGTGTTTCCCTACCTTAAGGGTTTTGGTATTAATCAAGTAAAATATATTTTCCATTTTATTCTTTGTATTTTGCATGTGATTATGTTTCCGGATCTAAGGTACCTAACATTGATGAAATCCTAAATGCACTTCATCATCGAACTCCAAAATTTATCTTCTATGAACTATAAATTTTCTTTTTCATTGTTGAACTACAAAATGCACCTCAACAAACTCCAAAATCTACGTTATCTCCAAACTCCAAAATTTGTCTTCAATGGACTCAAAATTTTGTCATTCAACAGATTCTGAAAGTCTTCTCATCGGTGAATTAAAAAAAAAAATCATCATTGCCAAACTTCAAAATTTGTTCATCAGTAGACTTGGATATTTCTTCATCGATGATTTTTGCAATTCTTCCTCAATGAACTACAATTTTCTCTCATTGGTGAACTCAAGAAATTCTCACATTGACAAACCACATGAAACTTCCATCAGCGGACTTCATTTTTTTCATTGAACTTGATTTAACTTAAGAATTTTTTACCATATCTTAGATGAATCTGGATCGTTAATATCAAGATCAAATTTGATCTGGGCCATTGATTCACTAAAATGCATGTCATGACCCCTTGTTATAATGTTATCTGCCACCTAATTTTTAGGTCACTATAACCTAAAGATCACCTATCCAATCCAACAACATTCATCACCTTTTCCCTGAGTTTCCAGCCTAATTTTCACTTGGGTTATCTTTCCCTTCATTAAGGGTGCGACCAAAAAAGGCTTGGTCACTCCTATCCTTCATTAAGGGTGCGGCCGAAAAGGGTTCGATCGCTTTTTTCCTTCATTGGGGGAGCGACCAAAGGGTTTGGTCATATTTTTCTTTCATTGAGGGTGTGACCAAAAGGGTCGGTTTCTCCCTATGGCTTGCCAAGGAGCGACCAATCACTATGTCTGTGTGTATAGATCACGACCGAGCCTAGAAGATCCTGTTTTTGGATTTGGTTTTGATGGATGAGATCTCCCACTGATTTCTCAAGGTTTAGCTATGAGAAGGCTTCCATCATGAGTTCGAGAATCTTATCCTAATAACTATATGGCCTTATCCTTAAAGCCCTATAAGAACCAAGTCATTTCCCATGGGGAAAAGGAGGAAAGAGATAGCAAGGTTACTCTGGTGATTTGGTTGCAAGACTTGGGCAAGGAGCTTGAAAGGAGACCATTGCATAAACTTCTCATTTGTAAGTTTTAATATTGCTTCTTTGATTAATAGAAGACATACTAGATGTTTCCATCTATTCAATTGTTCATACAAGTTTATGTATTAATTGGTAGAGAATTAGTATAATTATGTGTTATGATATGTTATTAGATATGTTGTTAATCCATGCATGATTGCTTTAATCTTTGGGAGGTTTCCATCTTCTTTGGGAGGTTTCCATCTTCTTTGGAGGTTTTCATGTATGAATCAAATCTAGGAAAATCCTTAGTTTATGTCTCTATTCCTGTCTTAGGTGTCGATAGCACCTAAGGGAGCTCAGCTCCTGCAGGGTGCAAAATCCCTACAACAAGGTTTCCCCCTCAAAGAGAAAAGTGAACATGGGTGGATTCCTTCCATAAAAGAATCAATTGTAAGGTGTTTCCTTGCCTTAAAGGTTTTGGTATTAATCAAGTGAAATATATTTTCCATATTATTCTTTGTATTTTGCATGTGATTATGTTTCCATATCTAAGGTACCTAACATCGATGAAATACAAAATGCACTTCATCATCGAACTCAAAAATTTATCTTCGACAAGCTATAAATTTTCTTTTCATTGTTGAACTACAAAATGCACCTCAATAAACTCCAAAATCTACTTTATCTCCAAACTCCAAAATTTATCTTCGATGGACTCAAAATTTTGTCTTTCAATAGATTTTGAAAGTCTTCTCATTAGTGAATTCAAAAAAAATTCCTCGTTGCCAAACTTCAAAATTTGCTCATCAGTAGACTTAGATTTTTCTTCATCATTGATTTTTGCAATTCTTCCTCGATGAACTACAATTTTCTCTCATTGGTGAACTCAAGAAATTCTCACATTGAAAAACTCCATGAAACTTCCATCGACGAACTTCATTTTTTTCATTGAACTTGATGTAACTTAATATTTTTTTACCATATCTTAGATGAATCTGGATCGTTAATCTCAAAATCAAATTTGATCTGGGTCATTGATTCACTAAAATTCATGTTGTGACCCCTTGTTATAATGTTATTTTCCACCTAATCATTAGGTCATTATCACCTAAATATCATCTACCCAATCCAACAACATTCACCAGCTTTTCCCTGAGTTTCCAACCTAATTTCCACTTGGTCGCTCTTTCCCTTCATTAAGGGTGCGACCAAAAAAGGCTTGGTCACTCCTATCCTTCATTAAGGGTGCGACCGAAAAGGATTTGGTTACATTTTTCCTTCATTGGGGGAGCAACCAAAGGGTTTGGTCACTTCTTTCCTTCATTGAGGGTGCGACCAAAAGGGTCGATCGCTCCCTATGGCTTGCCAAGGAGCAAACAGTCGCTATGTCTGTGTGTATAGATCACAACTGAGCCTAGAATATCCTATTTTTGGATTTGGTTTTGACAGATGGGATCTCCCACTAATTTCTCGGGGTTTAGCTCCGAGAAGGCTTCCATCGTGAACTCGAGAATCTTATCCTAATAACTATATGGACTTATCCCTAAAGCCATATAAGAACCAAGCCATTCCCCATGGGAAAAAGGGAGGAAAGAGCTAGCAAGGTTACTCTGGTGATTTGGTTGCAAGACTTGGGCAAGGAGCTTGGAAGGAGACCATTGCATCACCTTAACATTTGTAAGTTGTAATATTGCTTCTTTGATTAATAGAAGACATACTGGATGTTTCCATCTATTCAATTAATCATACAAGTTTATGTATTCATTGGTAGAGAATTAGTATAATTATGTGTTATGATATGCTATTAGATTTGTTGGTAATTCATGAACGATTGCTTTGATCTTTGGGAGGTATTCATCTTCTTTGGAAGTTTTCATTTATGAATAATATTTAGGAAAATCCTTAGTTTATGTCTTTATTCCTGTCTCGGGTGTTGGTAGAACCTAAGGGAGCTCAGCTCCTGTAGGGTGCAAAATCCCTATAACACCCCTATAGTTTTCCACCATGGACCCCATTAGTCCATGTCATGGGTATGGTCCACATCATCATCCGCACAAAAATTTTAAAAATCCAAAAAAATTCAAAATTTTATAGTTTTCAAATATTTTATAGTTTTCAAATATTTTATAATTTTCCAAAATTTTATTTTTTCAACCGAAAAAATTCTTTTCTTTTTCGGCCGCCCTGGAAGCTCTAGACATAGCTTCCCCATGGTTGAATTTGACCTTGCAACTATCAATTCAACGTCCCTTTTCCAAATTACACACATAATTCACCCATAATTTGGGGATTTCACTCTAATTTTACCATTTTCCCCATTTTCAACATGGAGTGAAACTCTACTACAATGAATTTTCCAACTTTGCGTCGGTCTTTAGTCCATACGAGTTTGGTGTTGAAAAAATTGCTCTGACACCAATCTATAACATACCCAACTCCCTTGTTCAACACATGATTACCAAAAATCGAGTCAACACAACTCTGACGCCATTTTAAAATGAATGCATGCATGCAACAACATAAAACTGCTCATGCAACCATTAATAATTTAAAATTTGTGAATGTAAACTACTTATGCAAACAAAAACATTTAAACATTTATAAACACATAATAAAGCACAACAATTAACCACACCACCAAAACAATAAATTGATAGTGATCAAAACACTTATCTTTATCAAGATTTGCACAACCAGTTATGGGCGACATAGGCAATAGATGGTTCCACCCAACCATAAACTCGTTGCTCTAGTTATATCAATAACAAGTCACCCCCGAGTTGGGGCTATGAGTCCACAATGACAATAGAATCCTATGGTTGGCTAATGTCCACTTTAACAACCTGGTACCCAGTGAAAACATAGTGATGTGACTCTTACAGTAATTCCAACCGGCCAACTCTCTTCCCCATCAATCTACACAACCCAAGGGATGATATGTCCTTCTCTGCACCACAGTCCCTTGGACGATATCCATCCCCTTCAGGGCTCTGACATAGACCTACTATTAATATATTAGTTGGGGGCTCCAAGAAATCCAATTGCAAAAGGAGTGCTCAAAACAACATTTAGAAATTCTCTTATGGATATTTTCTCAATAGAAAATCACTTATATGCATGGAAGCCTTGTTTTGAACCTAATTACCAACTTCAACAAGTTGTCTTCAATACACAGTATCGTTGGCCACTCTTTTCCCAACACTCGGTTATGTTTTTCATCACTTCTTGCTAACTGAAAAACTCCTCTCTTCTCCACTAGAATTTCATTTTTCGTGCATGGTTGACTCTCACAAATCCCAAGAATGATTGTACTCAGCCTATGTTGTTTCTTACCCAACCTCTCACGTGCATTCAATGATACAATTCCTATCATGAGTGTGCTTAACCCATGCTGTCATAACTACGTGATATGTCTCTTCCACCAACCATCTTACATGCATTCAATGATTTGATTTAACATGTCAAAGGGGATAATTAGGCAATGCATTTAGGAAAACAACATAGAATTCTAGGCATATGAGTTCCCCTAAAACCCCCACTTTAGCCCCCTCTCTTGTGGAATCATAACCCCTACATGACTCTGGTCCTTATCCATCTATATTCGGCGATGCATTTCATTTTTGATATTTTCAATGAACAATGTTTACATATTATATCGCTTGACTCTTGGACATTCATTGATCCAGGTGGATATTGGTGGCAACCCACCTATTTCAACTGTCTCATCTTGACAGTTTTTAGTTCGACACGTTATTTTGTACTTCTTTCTAATTGTGGTTTATACACTTCCAAGGTTGTCTGAAGCCGTACACATCTTCTAGGTGGATACTGTTGGCCTCCCACTTAATCCAACTAGCTTATTTTGTATGTTTTCATGTCAGCACATCTTGTTGTACTTCCAGGGTCATTTTGGGGCCCTAAATAATGTTTTTTTGGATCGCCACAATCAAACTATAAACGAAGTCAAAGTCTGAAAGTGTAATGTGTAGTTCTCGAAAAGACCTTTCCAATGGGCTATCACGCGCCTAAAACGGAGGTCGTATGCAAAAGTTACGACCCCATGAAGTTGAGGTACCAACTTACCCTTAGGGGCCAACATAACTTTTGGTATTTCATCTCCTAGGGTTAGGTTTTTTTATGTCTAGGGTTTTGGCATTCATGAGTAATGATAAAAAGGCCTTTGGAGCCTCATTGTAATAATTTTTCTCAGATGGATGCACATAGTTGCCACATCTCTTCTCATAGATAACTACCACCATTCAAGCAAGTGTTTCAGTTCTACAGTTTACAGTTTTAGCATATTTCATTTATTCAATAGAAGATATTGTTCACTGGATATCTGTGTTGTTCTTCATATCTCTGTGTTTATTGTATTCAGTCTGTTAATCAGTTCGTTCCGCTCCCAAATCCGGATCAGTGGTATCAAAGTGGTCTGCTCTTCATTTATTTTTCTTCGTGCATGTCCCTGACAAGATCTGGGTACAATAAGTTGGGACTCGAACCAATTGATCCGTTGCAATATCGTTTGTGCCGAGCTAGACAACAACCCATGGGAGATGAAAAGAAAGATGATGGAGCAGGAGATCCTTTTAAAATGTTGTTCGAGGAAGCCTTTGCACGACAAAGGAACAAAATGATGGACAACTTTGCTCATATCCTTTGGCAGCTGCCCACAAGAGAAGCATCTTCATCAAGCGGCCATGCAACCCCCTTCAAGGTACAGGTAAATTTTGATATTCCATTATTTGAAGGATTGATAGATGCGGATGCTGTAAATAAATGGTTGAACCTGCTCGAAGGGTATTTTTGGGTCAACAATTTTTTCGATAGGGAAAAGATTACTTTTGCACTCAAGGTCGTCCCCCATGTTAAGGACTGGTGGGATACTTACTCTGAGCAAAGGGCCATAGAGGAATCTACAATATTTGTGGTTGCCCTTACATGGGATTCCTTCCAGGATGCCATTAAAGAACAATACTACCTTGTTGGAAGCTACGAGGACCAGTACACCAGATGGACCACCCTGCATCAAGAAAGGGACCAGACAATACCAGATTTCACCAATATTTTCCATACCCTGCACACCGAGCTGGGTATCAAAGACTCTGAGCGACATCTGGTGCTCAAATAATACGGTTGTTTGCATAGATACATTCAAACAGAAATGGATTTTATGGACATCACCTTGTTGGGTACAACTTATAGATATGTTGTCAAGATCGAACAAAAATTTAAGCATAAGAGGCGAGATTTTTGATCTGCAAACTCCTCACAGTCAAAGCAAGGCAAAGGCAGCCCCAACCCACACAACAAGGGACAAAGCAAATATGGCCACTCTCAGGATAACCAGTTGTTGGCAGCCAATTCATTTTTTTCTATTGTCCTATAAGCTACCTACACCTCTGTCTTCTGATCTTCAATTTTTCGTCGCATTTTGAAAATAGACGATATTTTCATTTCTTGCGACACTTGCAAATTGGTCTACATTTAGTTTTCACGACTGTAAGCGTGAAAACTCCTCCATCGTTACTTGAAATGTCATAATCTTTTTATTGATGTTTTGAGTGACACCTACCTTTGGTTTATCGTTATGTGGCTGAAAGGATTTTCGAACTATGCTCATTGGACATTTTTATATGGATTGCATGACTTGATTTTATTAAGTTTGTGAGGCATTGAGCATATGGATTTATACATTTTATGACTAGCTTGATCATTGACTCTATAAAATGCATAGGGGTTTGGATTAAGTTTTTATATGTATAACATAATCCTTATGATAATTTTCATAAACTTAGGCTAGTCGACCATATGAATTCGATTTGGCACTTTGGTTAAATATTGATTGATACATGGGCGAATATATAATTTTGGTGTTAACCTATACGATGAATGTTTTTGAACACTATGATAGTGCTGGCGTGTATTGGTTGGATTTTGATTAGTTGTACACATGACTTAATAGATAATCCACCATTACGATTTGAATAGCCATATCGGCGGTTGTACTGCGACCATTATTTCTCTGCATGGCGGTAAACAACTCCACCACCTTCGCATGCTTGCGTTAATGCCTACCCGTTTTGGCTAGATTCATTGTTGTTGGTTCCGGTAACGTTGTTACTCTGTGTTGATGAACTCTAACCAAACCCTTACCATGTTCTTGCGCCATGGCTCCTGTCGTTCGAGCTGAACCTAATGGCAGCCAGGCTCTGTTGATGTTCGACAGTGCCCGCAGTGACCTCGAGGAAAATGGGTGGCTCCCGTTCATACAAAAATTCGAAGGGTTTAATCTCTGCGTTGCCCGACAATTCGCATTGACCTTTGATGGCTGTCGAGCCAAGGTCAGCGATGTTCAATTGCAAATTGACGAGCAGTTTGTCGGTCTTGCTACCGGTTTGCCTATCAATGGACAACGATGGTCCAAGAATTGCAAGGTAGAAGAAGTCCCTTAGACTTTGCTCTTCCAGTCGCGTAAGGTTAGCTCCTGTGACAAAGGTCTGCCCGTCACCATGCTTAAACAGCGTTGGCATGAGTTACTGATGATTATCAAACAATTTATCACCTGCGAGGGTCGGTATGGGTTTGTTTTCTTACACCACCTTCGTTTGCTTATGGTTTTTATCGATTTTGAGCTCAACATGCCATACTATCTGCATAGAAGCCGGTTCAAGATGTCAAAGAAATACAAAAGGA
The DNA here is from genome assembly GCA_009831015.1 of Picea engelmannii. NCBI lineage: Eukaryota > Viridiplantae > Streptophyta > Pinopsida > Pinales > Pinaceae > Picea > Picea engelmannii. The sequence continues at coordinate 958,124 of ML777594.1, read as the reverse complement.
ATCAGGCTGATAGCAGCCTCTTTCACTACGGGCTGGTTAAAATGATTGTTGTCTGTCATTTGGGGTTACACGGAGATTGTTGGACTGATTTCCTTACTCGAAATAACTTTGAAGATTCGAACCCTCCACAGGTTGACAAACCTGTGGTGAGCGAGGGTAAGACTGTACCCCCGGTACCCTACAACATTCTATTACCTAAACCCTTACCTGACTCACCTATCGACCTACCCCACTCTGTGACTAGGGATGCCGAGACTGTTAAACCTGTGGGCAAGAAACCTAAAGCCAAACCTACTACAAACGCCAAAGGCAAAAAGAATGCCTGTTTAATCTCTCGTATGGCGAGGAATAAGCCGAAACCCCCTATCAATCCTGACCCTATCGTGTTGAGTGAGGACTCTGATTCAGAGGTTGAACATTTTTTGGCAAGTGAATATCCCTATTCGAAAGGTTTGTGTGCCAAACCCTCATATGACTTCGTGTCGAACCTACCACCTTGCTTGCAAAATGAACCTGATTACCCTGGCATTAAGCTGCCATGTAAAACCCCCGATCATTCATCCAAACCCTCTCCTGAACCTGCAATGCCACCCTGTGATCAATGCGGCTCATGGTTGGAAAGATATTATCTTGATGTACCTATGCTACAGTCCAGAATTCACTATTTGGAGGACCAAGTTGCACGGCTTACCAATCAAAAGGCTGAGTTACAGACCACTGATAAGAAACAGAGGACGACAGGTTCTATCTTGTTTAAAAATGTGGAGTCAGCTACAACGGTCGTGAATTCAAAGTTGGCATAGTTTGAGCAGCCTCACATGTATGTTTTATCACTTGTTTATATAATGAATTCGAATTTGGTTTTGAATAAGTCTGATTACAGCGTGGATTTGCTCTGTCACGTTATATGCATTATGTACATAGTTTTGCTTTGACTGAATGGAATTTTGTTTCCCAGTTTAGTTTCGATTAGATTTTAATCGATCCGATTTGATTTGATATGGGTTTGAGTTGTTTGATTTAGCCTAAATTGGATACTCTGTTGTCAATTGAAGTCATTTGTATCTATTTTAGACACAAGTTGTTTCTCATATTTCATTTGAACACAATCAAGTTTCGATTTGAATCGGTTACAATGTATATGATATGATTGGCAACAATGGTAAACTGTTACGATTTTATATCCATATGATTTTCGATCAACAGGGATACAATTCGGGTTATGTTCGATATGATTTTGTTTCGTGGATAGATATGATTCATAATAGTTATAACTAGTCGGTTAATTCGCATTGGTTTATTCCACCATGTTATCAGTTCGATTGCAATGAATATGTTGTTTGAATTCGATTCGAGGAACGAAATTGACTGTATCCAGTCTCACGATTTGTTTCTATATTAGACTCAATCGTGATTTGTCTTGATTATTTACCCAGTTCATATTATGAATTCTGTTGATTCTATCACGCTCCTGTCTGTTGACTGTGCAAGGATCAATCACGAAATTCGTTGGGTCGATGTTGTTGAGTATGATTTCAGTTGAACACAATCGAAACAGTCTACCTATCTTTACATTTGATTGAATGATATGAATCTGTTGTTATGGCTATAACGAGTCAATGATGGTTATGTTGGATTAAATTGTATCACCTATGATATGATCTGCTATCGATTTTAATTGGATATGAAACAGTCTTGTTACTGTTTGACCCGATTTTATGGTAAAATGAAACAGAGTATTCTCACCCCTGTTTTGATTAAATCACTTTTGATTATGTTTTATATTGAATGATAAAATCATTTGAATCATTAGTGATTCGTTTTTTAATGTTTACTGAAAGAAAATTGGATTTGATTCTTTTAAAAAGATTTGATTTGATTTCTATCTGATCCTATATGCTATTTTAGACTAGCTACAAAATCAGATGATTCTGTAGCTAAGTCTGTAGAATCAAATTTTTATTGTTTTGTTAATGAAATACCTTTCTAACTTGTTATTTTTGACTTATTGCAGATGAATTCGAAATTACAGTGGATTTGATGAGTAGTTAGGGGATATTTCAAATATTTCACTTGCATTTTAGTTTCCTAGTTTAGTTGATTTTGGGATATCTCCCAAATTATGTAAAACAGTTTGATATTATCCACAGGGAGGTTTTACCTTGTGGAGAAACTTATATATACTTATTATTTTTGTAATAATGTTCATCCTCATTCGTGGGAGAACAAGGATATGGAATTTTAATATAGACTGAGGCAGAATTTGGTGTTATGTTACAGCTTTAGCTTCTCATCATATCAATATTTTGTTTCCTGTTGTGTATATCAATTTGTGATTGGTTAATGACTACTTTAGCTATCTTGATCTGTTGCAAATGATATAATTTAATCA
>ML777594.1:941945-954537 GCA_009831015.1 Picea engelmannii | reverse complement strand
TTAGTTTTCTCTTTGGTTTCCTTAGGACCTTAGAGCGGCCAACGGAGTCGTTAAACCCGTCAAGGTGGTTCATTCCAAACGGCTTGGGTTATTTAGACAACCCCGGACCGGTTCCACTCTCTCAGTTGACGGACGGACAATTTCGCCCGTCAACACCAGTCCAAGCTGCAACACAAGAAGGGCAATGAGAAAATGAAGAAGGACACGGGAAAATGGTGTGAATACCATAAAATCCCTTGGCACAACATTGAACAATGTCGCTCCAAGCAGTCACTCGTGGTCAAGCTTAAGGCTTCCGAGTCAGAGGCTGATTATGATTCTGAATCAAATCCAGAAGGAGGGAAGCGGATTATCGATGTTGAACCCAGTGCCACTGTCGCTACCACCAAAGTCTAGCTAAGTGAACCAGAAGAACCAGAGGAAGGGGAATGCCTCTTTCACTCACAGATGTGGGTAAAGGGGGCTCCGCTTCATTTCATTGTCGATAGCAACAGTAAGAAGAACCTCATCTCAGTAGAGGTCGTCAAGCAGTTGGACCTACCAATGACACCGCACCCGTAACCCTACACCATCGGCTAGCTTCACCAACAAAGAGATCTTTGTGTCATCCAACAATGTCGTCTCCCCTACAACATCAAGCCTTTCAAAGATGAGGTATTGTGTGATATTGTTCCCCTTGCAGTTTGTGATGTTCTTTTAGGACAACCATATTTGTGGAAGCGTCATGTTGTGTATGAGTCTAGACCCCACAGTGTTATTATAACTTTGGGTAAACAATTGTACATGATACCAGAGGTAGTGTTGCCTACCGTTGTTTCTTTAATCTCTGCTAAGCAATGCAGTAAGGCCATTTCACAGACTGGGAAGTTTGTCTTCTTTGTGATCCATGCTCACAGTAAGCAGAAGGTCACCGCCACATCCGTGGCCTCTACACAACACCTCTCTTTGCAACATAAGCAAGTGGATGGGATCGTGGAAGAGTACAGAGACATCTTCTCCTCACCCACCGGGGTACCGACGCACTACCAAGTCAAGCATTCAATTGATCTAACCCCCAGTGCACCTATGCCTAATGGGCTAGTCTCTCATCGCTCACTGATGGAAAATGAAAAAATTAAGTGTCAGATCCAAGAGCTTCTTCAAAAGGGGCACATCAGACCCAACTCCTCCCTTGCGAAAGCCCGATTGTATTGGTGCAGAAGAAGGATGGGACCTGGTGACTCTGCATTGATTACAGAGCATTAAACAAAATCACAGTCAGGAACTGGTACCCCATTCCCAGGATTGATGACCTTCTTGACCAACTCAAGGGGGAAAAGTTCTTCAACAAGATTGACCTAAAGTCTGGCTACCGCCAGATTCCCACCGAACCAATTGATGTCTGGAAGACAACTTTCAAATCTAAAGAAGGTCTGTTTGAATGGTTGGTCATGCCCTTTGGCCTAACAAATGCACCAACCACTTTCATGAGATTGATGGATGATGAATTGAGACCCTTCACCAACTCTTTTGTGGTGGTATATTTGGATGACATCCTCATCTTCAACAAAACTTGGGAGGAGCACATGCAACATATTCATCAGGTTTTGAGCACTCTACGACAACACAAACTATATGCCAACTTGGAAAAATGTTCCTTCAGCATGAACATGGTCCAATACTTGGGCTACATTGTTGATGATCATGGGGTACATTCTGATCTCGCTAACATCCAAGTAATCCATGACTAGCCAGCCTCAACCACACTAAATGAGCTTCGAAGCTTCTTGGGGCTGGCCAACTTCTACCGACTGTTTGTGTTGGGATTCTCCCATATTGCATGGGCCCTTAGCCACGTGACCAAGGGTTGTGGCAGGGCAAAGTTCATGTGGGGTAAGGAACAACAATGAGCATTTGATGATTTGAAGCATCACTTGTGCTCAACTCCAGTACTCTCCTTGCCCAACCTAGGCATCTGACTATGTTGTAGGCATAGTTCTCACTCAACACAGTCATCCAGTGGCATACCATAGTGAGACACTCTTAGATATTGTCCAGAAATACCCCACGTATGACAAGCAAATGTATCCCATTGTACAAGCCTGTCGTTAATGGAAACATTACATTATGGGAAAGGAGACGATCATCCACACTAATCACAAGCCTCTACAGTTCATATAGACACAGGGGAAGTTGTAGAATGACCGCTATCAGAAGTGGTCCACTTACCTATAACAGTTCCATCTCAACATCAAGTATAAGACAGAGAGCACAAATCGTGGTGTTAACTGCCTCAGTCAACCTCCTGTGGCTACACTCACCACTGTGCTCCATTCTTGTGGACATGAGACATATGAGTGGCCCCAACTTTACCAACAAGATCCGAACTTCACCACCACCTATCAACTATTGGGTATAGGCGCAACTATCACTAATTTTCACATTCAGGATGGGTTGTTATGCCATCTAGGCCATCTATGTGTTCCTGTAAGCGAGCGTGCAAAGCTAATTTGGGAAGCCCATTATAGTAAGATGGCATGGCATTTTGGCGTGGAGAAAATTGTGGCCATTCTCTAGAAACATTTTTATTGGCCAAAATTTCGACAAGACGTCAACAAATATATCATATCTTGCACTCCTGTGCCATTGCCAAACCAGCCATCAAGAAGCAAGGCTTATACACCCCTCTTCCTACCCCCGAGAAGCCTTGGGAATCCATCTCGATGGATTACATGTGTGGCCTTCCGTCCACCAAGCAAGGCAATGATTGTGAATTTGTGGTCGTTGATCGATTTTTGAAGATGGCTATACTCACAGCCTGCAAGAAGAACATCACAATGATAGATACTGCCAAACTCTTCTTCGAACGAGTGTGGGTCCATTTTGGGATACCACAAACCATCATCTTCGACCGGGACAACAGGTTCCTCAACACATTTTGGTCGAGTCTCTAGTCACTGTTGGACACCAAGCTCACTAAATCCACTGCTTTTGTTACCCATGATTTTGGTCGTCGTGATGATATATTGATGATGGTGTACTCAGGCTCTTCATAAGAACTTTTTCCTGAGAAAAGTTACTTTCTTCTCTTTCCACAAATATCATTTTTGAAGGAGGTTCGCAGGATGCTAGTATATTTGCCTGCGAGAATGCATGATTCTCGCAGGCTACATTAAGCCAGGGTGCGAGAAGTTCGCACTGTAATGAACTGCTAGGGTGAAAACTCTTTCTTAAGCAAGGAAAAAGATGAATTCTCGAAGTTTCTAGAAGGGAATCTTCTAGAAGGATGAGATGGCATTCGAGTGGTTATCCTAGTACTGGATTCCCTGATATTTTGGGATCATTCTTATCCAAGTAACTAATTCATTCTCTCCTATATATCGAGGGGATTCTCATGGAAAATGTTAGAAGCAAACAAGGTTAAGCAAGACATTGGAGAATTGGTGAAAGATTGTATGAAATATTGAAGCTTGAACAACAGGCTGAGAAACTACAGCAAAAATATCATAAGGGTTTTGATCTTCTTCATGCAAGTGAGCAAGTGTGTGTGTCAGAGTCAAGGGCCATCGAAAGGAAGTTTGCGACATCAAGGCTCAGGTTGTAATCTTTACTTTCCATCAATATGATACAGTAATATATCCCTTTCCCATAAAGCTATCTTCACTTTATTGTATAATTCCTTGATCATATACATAGATTGACTGTTGAATATATTGAGTTGTCTTCACTTCGATTGGTTTGAACTGTCTTGGTCTTGACTGCACAAGAGCATTGGAGTGAAGCTGGAACGACAAAGACCATAGGAAGCGATTATAAGGTATGTTACTCGTTCTTGCCTCCTAGTTCATTCAATAGTCGAAATCTAGGGAAAGAGTATTATTCTGTCTTGATTTGTTCTAGATCCAGGTGGATCTAGGGAGATCGGTTTGTGTCCGCACTTACGTATTTATCCAATAACAAAATTGGTGACTCCACTGGGGAAATCCCATTTTCATTTGTGGCTTTTTGTATTTTTCTGTGGCCATTTGCTCTGGTTTTACTTTTCTCCTGTCCTATCAGTCTCTGAGTCTTCAAGATATCCTGATAGACCTTCTAAGTCCATAAGCCTTTGTCAATTTTGCTTTAATTTTCAAATTTTTGAGTATGTTAAGGAATTCTCGCACTGCACTTCACTGCAGCCTACGAGAATTGGTAAGGTTCGCACCTTGCTTATAGGTTTCAGTGCAAGGTTCTCGCACCCTACTCAAGGGTTGCCTGCGAGAATCAGTGATTCTCACACTGTGTTATATTACCTACTTGCAAACACTCTTGTTCAAAAATTTGATTTTAAGTTTTGGCATTTTTAACTGCCCAGATCAGTTTGATTGCCTCTTGTAAGTTTCTTGGACCTTTGATTGGTATCTTTCTTGTCTTTGTTTGTATGCATGAACAATCTTAGGGTTTCAAGGCTTTTCTTGTCATTTGTGGCTTGACTTTGGTTTCTTGGCTTTTCTTGGAAAAATCATTCTCTCTGACTTCAGATTAGGAATGTGTTTGATTAGTTGAGAACCAGTGATTGGTTGAAAGTTGAGTACTTGGTTTTTCTCTTTTGCTTATTGGCTTGCAAGATCATTTTCTTGTGTAATTGAGAAGACTACTTTGGTTTGCTCTTTATTTTTGCTTTCTCGAAAGAGTTGATTGGGTTGGTTATTGTTTGATTCTTTCCTTTTGATTTTTTGTATTCTCATTGGCATAGTGAGGATCCTTTTTGGAAAGTGAACAAAAGTTTTTTCTTTCAAAATATTCTTTTCGTTTTCGAAAACTTTGGAAATCAATTTATTGAGGTTGTTGAAATATTTGAAAAAGACACATAGAGTATTGTCATTTGCTAAATGATTGTTTGTGTTGGCATTTGAAAGGAAATTTTGCATTGTAGTACAGGGTTGATCTGAAAAACTTTTTCTCTCTCCCATACATAGGATTCATTGAACGAAAAGTGATATATTTCATTCTCATCCTTGCATGGTTTGGGTCAGAGTCATACAACATAAGTTTCATTTATGTTACCTTTGAGTAAACAACAACTCTTAATAACACTGCGTAATCATAAAATTTATCTAGTAACTCTTTTCTAGGGATCTTTTACACCAACATTTAGCTAGGCTAGCGCTTTGGAGTAGGAAGAGAGATACACTCTCCAAAAGCACAAAACACACAATAGCATCTTGTGTTAGGGAGTGTTAAAGTCCATTTGCAACATCTTGTCCTGGGAAGCCCTTCTCACACAAGGGTCAAACATTAGGTCGCATTGATATCGGCAAAGCTACTCACCCTTCTTTGTTGGTGTCAGTGTAGAGATTGCACGTATTACGGGGATCACTCTGAGGTATACCCACAATGATGAGTGGAAGCCTTTTGAGTTGATTTCGGGCTATATACCCTGCCCTTGCGTGTGGATCGGACTGTCGATTGTTCCCCCAGGCTTTATTGTTGTTGGTGGTGACCTTAGTGGCCTATCTCTCTAGGTTCTTACCCGAGGTGACTGTGAAGGGGAAAGTCTTCACGGTACCTGGAAATGACATTGACCAAACTCACTCGGGCTCCTTGGAGGGTATACCCATGATTATGTGTGGGAGCTTACACCAGGGTGTAAGTCCGTTAAGCAGGTCGTCAACGTAACTTTTCCACCCTAGCCCCGCCCCTTCTCGTCTCGTTGTTGCGACGTTGGATTTCATCACCAACTAGTGGCTCCAAAATTAGAAGGTATTGTTTGCCTGGTGATTACTTCTTAGATTTTGTTTACTAGGGCGTGTTGTTTGTTTCTCGAAGTTGACCATAGGAATTTATTTGCGGAGCTTGTCACTCATTTACAATAGCTCCCCCACGTCGTTCACGTAGAATGAAGGGTTTATCTCCAAAGCATCTAGACGTTTCACAACCCTTGCCTACAACTCCACCTGAGGGCTCTCCTCAGCAAGGTGAAGTCGTCGTTGTTACCACACCACAAGTGGAAACAATTGAATCTATAGAAACTTTTCGAATTACCAATCCTAGAGAAGATTTTCGAATTCGCCGTGGTGAACGACCATTTGTGCGATTAAATTCTTTCGGAGAACTAGTTGTTACATCTTCTAGATCACCCGTTGGGCCTTTTCCCGGTGTAGAAGGCCAAGATCCTTTTTGGTCTGCAAGTGATTTCCGTAGGACTCTTTTTAGTCTTGGTTCGCCTGTGGTCTCTGAAATCAACCCTCCGATGTTTTCTAAGACAGAGTCTATACCGGTGAATACCACTTATCACTTTACTCTCCCTGCTGAGATGGCCCATCTCGCGAATACTACGAGTGTCCCAACCGGGTTCACTACAGCTGGTCTTCCTCCTATAAACACCCAGCGAACACCCAATGTTACTCCAACACTACCACCCGGATACCATGCGTTGAATGCTTTGTTGAATGCTTATGTTCCAACACCTCCACAAACCCCATCTGGTACTCCTGGTGGTCCTTCTGGACATCCTATTCCCGGTTTTATTCCAACACTCCCTCAATTTCCTTCTGGCAATCCTAATCCTAGTGGCACTATCCCATCCGTTACATCACACTTACAGATTCTCGTTGGTGGACAAGGTGGTACGATTCCATTTCCTCTTACCGGACACAATCCACTTACTACACAACCTACGATTGGCACACAACTTCCGGTTAGAAGTCCACCTACAATAGGGGGACCAACCCCACCTTTTGGACAAAATATACCTCCTGCTTTGGCCCAGTATTGGAATCAGATGTTACAAAATCTTCCTCACACAGCTGGGGGGCAACAAACTGTCCCTACTATAGGCCAACCATATCCAAGTATAACCAATCCTATTTGGGGTCAGGGTCATAATGCAACTCATGTCCCTAATCGAACTCAAGGTTACAATCCTTGGAACTACTATCCTCTCCAACCACCACTGAATCAACCTGGGTCTTCCCATTATGGGCAGACTGCTTACGGTCCTACTGGTTTGTCGACAAGGCTTCCACCCCAAAGTCACCAGTACCTGCAGGTGAATAGACAGTTACCTTTTCTTGCTACTTTGGATTTGCCAGATTTGTCTAGGATTTTGAATGATCCTATTTGTCACTCTCCCCAATGGCCTGTTATGCCGGCTAAGCTTCCTTCGGACGTTCCTAAATTCGACGGTAAAGTGGGAGAGGACTCGAACAATCACGTTATGAATTTTCACCTATGGTGTTCATCCAACTCGTTGATGGATGACTCTGTTCGATTGCGTCTTTTTCAACGAACTCTTACCGGTTCTGCTGCGAAGTGGTGTGTTGAATTACCACGAGGTTTCTTCTCTGATTTTAACACTTTAGTTATGGATTTCCTTACGCATTACCAGCTACCGATCTGTTATGATACAGGGACCGAGATTTTAACTTCCTTCAAACAAAGTAAAGGCACTCATATATCCGATCATATTCATGAGTGGCGCAGGAGACGACGTCTCATTAAACTTGAGCTCCCCGATCAGTTGCTGGCAGAATGGTTTACAAAATATTTTGTGAACGAAATAGGTAAAGAGATAGCCATGGGTGGTGTCATCACGGAAGAGCAGGCTATAAGTCGTGCTCAATATCTTGATCTCGTTTATTAACAAACGAGAACTCTTTATGATTTACTACCTGATTTACCTCGCCCAAATGCTTCCAGCACTTCAACTACTCCAGCTGCTTCGCATGCAGCTGACGGTGTGATTGGTACTACCCAAGTCCAATCGCATTCTGTTTCAAGCACCAACCCTAAGTCTATTTCTTCTAATGTTCCAAATGCTCCATCTCCTGCCACTCCCACCGGCAAAACTTCTGAGGTAAATGTCGTCCAATCTACCCCGACCGGTAAAAACAAATCTAAAAAAGGGAGAGGCAAGAATAAGGAGGGTAAAAATAATAATCAAACAGAGCAAACTAAAAACACTCCTGTTGACAATCGGGATAAGCGCAAACCCCGTCACCCTTGCCTTATCTGTGGTGACGATCACTACACAAAGGATTGTCCGCGACGTGCCGAAGTTACTAAGTTCCTTCAAGGGACCCCAAAACCTTCTACCCTGGCAGTCTTGTCCCAACCCTTCCCATCTCAACAACAGGGTCAGTTGGTCATTCATGACCAACCATCCTCTTCTACGACATCATATGTTTTGATGTGTACTGGTGATTCTAAGCAAAACAACGTTGCACTCACGACTAGAGCTAAGGATTATACTCCATCTAAAGAGAAGGTTGATGATCTACCTCCTTCATTCGTCCAACCCTCTCCAGCGACTCCACCTACAAACGGTCCTCTTCATCTCGAACGACCGAGCCTAGATACAGTTCTGCGACCACCCCCAAAGGGTGTCATTAGGAAATCGACTTTCAATCCTCATGCTCGTGCGGCCCAGAACTATAGCATTGTTGAAGATCTAACCCAGGCACCTTCAGCGATGTCAGCCCTTGAAGTCCTTCAGTCTTGTCCTGCACAACGGAAGGCCCTATTGAAAGCTATAGGTGGAATTGACCCAACAGATACAAATTTGATAGTCTTTGACTTGGATGATCACATTCCATGGTTACCCCCACAACTCGCATTCCAGATACAAGTAGTTGTCTCGGACAAGACCATTTGTCGAACTGTGGTCGATGGGGATGCCTCAACGTGTGTAATGTCTTTTGCTTGTTGGAAAGCTATTGGCTCTCCTCCCTTGAATGAATCAAAAAACACTCTTAAAGCCTTCAATGGCTCGGGTTTTAAGCCTTACAGTGTTCTTCCTTCATTGCCTATCACACTAGAAGGTAAGATGGTCCAAGTTGAAGTGGAAGTCTTCGATGCTCCCCTTGATTATAATCTTCTGCTTGGTCGTAGCTGGATCGATTCCATGCAGGTTGTTGTGTCAACACTTTTCCATGTAGTACGTTTCCCTCATCAAGGAAAGGTTGTTACCGTTGACCAACTTGCTTTCTTTAATTCTGATACTCGTACTGGCAACGTGTCGTTTATTTCTAAAACCCCACCGAGTTATGAAAACGTCGATGTAGGCCTGTTAAAGGATTCCTCGTTAATGGGTACTTTTCCCATTCCACCACCCGATGTTCCACGCCTGTCCGTTGCTTCTATCAACATGATTTCTACCGTGCCTCACGAACTTCCTACGTCATATGACCCTTGGATTGTCCCTGACCCTGGAGATCATGTTCGTTTCGGCGACGTAATGTCGTTAAGTCCAGTTGAATCAGCCTATCGGGCTATTCAATCGGCAACACCTTCTACCCCCTCTCTTGATGAGTTGTCTCCTGATCCTTTTCGTGTTGTTTTTCCCACTAACGAGATGATCATGTTCGTCATGGAAGACACCCCTTGGGATGATGGGCATCATCGTTCCATACTCTTTCTGGAACGACACACTCTTGAGAACTACCAACGGATTTCGACTCCATCGACCGTTGTTGTTATTTCGACTGTTTCCGGGTCAGCACATGATGTGTTTGCCGAAGGGAACCTCAGTAATATCTCGCCTATGATTCCCATTGACATATCCATTAAACCTGGGATTGTTGAAAATGTCCATATTGGAGCTTCGTGTTCTCCCGACGAAATAGTCACCTATACGTCTCTGTTCAAAGAATTTTGTGACATCTTCGCCTGGAGCTACGAAGAGATGCCAGGTATCGACCCTGCAATTGTTGTACATGAGATAAAGACATACCCCGGAGCTAAACCTGTCCGACAACGCCTTCGTCTAGTCCACCCACGTAAAGCGGCGGCTATCAAGCTCGAAGTTGAAAAACTTCTAAAAGCCGGTTTCATTTATCCAGTGGCTCTGACCGAATGGGTTTCCAATCCTGTTCCAATTGATAACAAAGGAGGCAGTATTCGTGTATGTGTTGATTATAGGGATATTAACAAATCTTGTCCAAAAGACAACTTTCCAACCCCTTTTGTCGATGACTGTGCCGGAAGTGAAATCTTCTCTCTCGTGGATGGTTTCTCCGGCTATAATCAAATTAACATCGCTCCCGAGGACCAACATAAGACTGCTTTTATTTGTCCTTGGGGTACTTTTGCCTATAGGAAACTTCCTTTTGGTCTTAAGAACGCTGGCGCGACGTTTCAACGAGCTATGTCTTACGCTTTTCATGATATTAAGCATATCGTTCAACCCTATTTTGACGATTTACCCGCTCATTCTATGCGCAGAGTCGATCACCCTACCCATCTCCGGGCTATTTTCGTTCGATGTTTGTTCTATTGTATACGTTTAAATCCACATAAATGTGTTTTTTGCGTAGAATCCGGCCATCTTCTAGGTTTTATCATTTCGCGTCAAGGGATCCGGGTGGATCCTATTAAGGTTGAGGCGATTCTTAATCTTCCTCCTCCTTCTACATTGCGCCAGTTGCAAAGTTTGCAGGGGAAAGCAAACTTTCTTCGTCGTTTTATCCCTAATTACGCCGAGATAACTCGTGGTTTTACGCGGCTACTAAAGAAAGATTCAGAGTTCGTTTGGGATATAGTTGCAAATGTTGCTTTTGAAGCTTTGAAGTTGTCCCTCACGCGAGCTCCACTTATTTTCCCTCCCGATTATAGTCGCAATTATTTCCTTTATCTTGGTGCCTCAGAGTATACTATTGGCATGGTTCTCGTCCAAGAGGATGATAAGCACGACGAGCATGTTGTTTACTACTTGAGTCGAAGTCTCACACCAACTGAAATCAAGTATCAACATGTTGAAAAACTGGCCTTGGCTGCCGTTCAAGCTGTCCAACGCTTTCGGCACTATATCCTCTCACGTAAGACTATGGTGATTTCTCATTGTAACCCTATGCAACATATTTTGACACGTCAATTGCTCGGGGGCAAGTACTCCAAATAGATTGTCATACTCCAGGAGTTTGACTTAGAATTCGATCGCGCCAAGTCTAAGAAATCCTTAGTTCTTGTTGAGTTGATATGCGATTTTCCTCATTCTGCAACGAAAACTGTAGCAGTAGATTCATTACCCGATGAGTCTCTTTTTCTTATTATCACTGACGATCTTTGGTATGGGGATATCATTATATATCTCCAAACCCATACTTTATGGCCTGTTTTGTTTAGTATTGAACGACGTCGCATACGTTATCAAGATCGTCAATACATTATCCTCGGGGATACTCTTTACTGTCGAGGAATTGACTCTATTTTTCGACGTTGTTTAACATTTGATGAAGCCGAGAAAGCTCTGAATGACTGCCATTCCAGAGCATGTGGTGGTCATATGTCTGGGTATGCTACTGCCCAGAAGATCTTACGTGCAGGATATTTTTGGCCTTCTTTGTTTCACGACTGCATTACTGCCGTTCAGAAATGCCATGCCTGCCAGACCTACAATCAGAAAATTTGGTCACATCCTGCTCCTCTTCATCATGTGGTCTCAGTTGGTCCTTTTGCGAAATGGGGCATTGATTTCATGACATGTCACCCTCACTCGGCCGGGGGGCATGGTTACATCATTGTAGATGTTGATTACTTTACAAAATGGGCCGAGGCGATGCCGACATTCGATAATACTGGAAAGACCGCAGCCTTGTTTATTTTTAACCACGTCATAGCTCGTTTTGGTGTTCCTCAAGCTATCGTCACTGATCACGGTAGTCACTTTAGGAATTTTATGATGTCTGAACTTACGGAAAAGTTGGGTCTTCGTCATGATAACTCAACGCCCTATTATCCACAAGCTAATGGCCAGGTCGAAGCAATCAACAAAGTTCTTATAACTATGCTTCCACGGATGATAGGAATTCATAAAACAAGTTGGCATACAATGGTGTTTTCAACATTGTGGGCATACCAGACATCTGTCAAATCTGCTACTGGGTTTACGCCTTTTCGATTAGTCTATGGTGTGTAAGACATTCTTCCTATAGAATGCGAGATACCCTCTTCGAAGCTATTTGTCGAACTCCTACCCAACACTTTTGTTGAAGAAGAACGTCTATTGTATCTAATGCGATTAGACAAAACTCGACGTGACGCCACCCTAGTGATAGAAGCCCAGAAGAAGCGTGTCAAGGCCCAATATGACAAGCATGTCAAGCCTCACATTTTCTTAGAAGGTGATCTTGTTCTCCTCTATGAACAAGATCGAGATTTGTTAGGAGCTGGGAAATTTGAACCCATGTGGCGAGGTCCTTATATTGTTCACCGAGTTTTGGAAAAAGGAGCATATGAGTTGGTTGATTACGATGGTATTCCTTTGAGTGAACCCAGGAATGGGTTGTACTTGAAGAAGTACTATGCATAAATCATCTGTGCACAAGTACTTGTATTTTAAAGTATCATACTTTGTGTGTGTTACGATAGTTTGCTTTGATCGTTATTTGGTCTCTACCCTTATGTGACGTTGTGTTTGATTTCCAGATGTTGGAGTCTTCGCTACCCTATATTGTCTTCGTTGATGGTGCTAGCCGTAGTACTCGGAACCTTACTTCCGCTACGTGGGCAATCTATGCCCCAACAAACGAACTTGTATCTTTACAAGGTGTATGCCTTGGCCGTGCGACCAACAACATTGCAGAGTATAGCGCCGTTATTGAATTATTGGTTGATGTTATCTCGCTCGGAATTC
>ML777594.1:890003-920966 GCA_009831015.1 Picea engelmannii | reverse complement strand
TGCAAACGAAAACCAGGCGGCTAGGGTTTTAGGCCCTAGCCGCAAAGACCATCCGTCTCAAGCCGTCTCGCTCCATCCGTGCCCTTTTTTCCAATTTGTTATTCTTTTACTGTTTTGTATGTTGAACATAAGGTTTGAGTGAAATATTTTAAGTCAAACGAGAAGTAATATGAAAGTCAGAGTGAACTCATCGCTATGTACTACCGTTGGAGGCAGTACAATAAGAGAGTATGAATATCATTGGCAAACACTCTACAACTTGAGTGGGCCCAATGGTTAAGAATATGTTTCTTCCTTAGAGATCACAAGTTCAAATCCAGAAGAAGTAAGATATGTATACCTTTGTAGACTTTAGCAGTGAAATCACCACATGAAAAAGACCCCTTGTCCCATAAACAATAAAATCTCAGACACAAATATGATATATGGCTTAACAATGAACTTAATTTTTTTTTATTATCATTAATATAATATCCAGAAACTATATATTGAACTTTACCTCTAGCATATATCATTGAAATGTTATAACATGTGGTAATGACCCCAAAACAATACCATGTGGGAAAAGGTAATTTCTACATAACATAAAAATCACATTCAATGAATTTTCTCCACTCGCGGGAAAGGTAATTTCTACATAACATAAACATAATAAAAATCACATTCAACGAATTTTCTCCTCCCCGTGCTATAATCCATGTTTTATATTTTTTCAAAATCCGTTGCTATTTGTTTATTTAAAAAAAAAGAAGACATGATCATCCACCGTTGCAAAACCCTAGCTCAATCACTAGACTCCATAGGAAACCCTCGTTAAAACCCAAACCTGAGGTTAGCAGCCAAACCCTACCATTTTTCATTCAAACCCTAAAGGTAGAGATTACCCAAGGCCTTTGTCGACAGAGAAGTTGATAGCAGTAGAGCGAGAGAGATCGCAGGAAGCGGACGAGGAGAAGAGGAAGAGAGATGGCCAAGTCCGAGAAGCCCAGGGTTTCAAGAAACAAAGAGCTCATAAGAGGAGTTGGTCGTTTTTCCAGATCGAAAATGTATCACAAGAGAGGTATTTGGGCCCTGAAAGAGAAGAACGGGGGCAGCTTCCCACGTCACGATAAACAGCCACCACAGGCCAAAGCCGTAGAAAAGGCTCCTAAATTTTATCCTGCCGATGACGAGCCCAAGCCCCTTATTAACAAGAGGAAGCCCAAGCCCACCAAGCTCAGGTAATCTTTTACAGACATTATTTAATGCCCATATATGTTTTCTAGTAATTCGCCGCTACCCACATGGTGCTTTTGACATTTTGCTTATACTACCTGTTGTTTGAGATATAGGTCCAGCATTACTCCTGGAACTGTTCTGATCCTTCTGGCTGGACGCTTCAAGGGGAAGCGTGTTGTCTTCTTGAAGCAGCTTGAGTCTGGTCTTTTGCTTGTTACTGGTATGCTAATGCTTCGTCCCAACATCGTATTTAATATAATGGATGATAAGTTATTAAGAATATTGTGGTTGCTGAAGAGATGAAGTTCTTCATATTTATAAGCCAGTAACTATTGTAGGATCAATCATCAAATCATATATATTTATCAATAATTTTTCAAATATTAAATGTATTTATGGACGGATTGGCGTTTTAGATATCAGGTCGTCGCAGTAACAATGCAGTTTAATCCATTGGAAAGATCTGAGCTTCGTTTTGTTTTCCTTTTAATGGGTCACCAGGATGAATCTTATGGGTTCCAGGTTCAATGTATGAGTTGATATATGTTATGTGCTTACTGTGGGCTGATTTAAGCTGGGTTTCTATATAAATGCAAATGACTGTTATTGCCCTGAGAAAAGTAAGTTGCTCTATAGCTCGGGTGGTGGGGGGTCCATACGTACTTCGCCTTTTGTGAAAGTGTTTGTACATTACAGTGCATTGAATATAGACCCCGTAGTCGGTGTGCATTATACGGACACTAGCACAGGCCCATCTAAACCTGGGTTTAATATGCGCCTCTATGTTGCAAAGGTCAAGAATGCATATCTCCAGTTCACACAGATGGATGACGTGTCAGATATTAGAGTTAGAGATACGCAACACTTAGTTTAGCAACCTGGAGCTGCATATTGGACCCGGTTTAGATTGGTTTGTGTTAGTTTAAAAACTACAAGGAACAAGAGCACTACTGTGGATAATTGACAATGGCACTTGTAAATGATGTACAAGGACCTTCGCAATTCTCTCTTGGTATATCTGCCCCTGCAAGCAAGAATATGAAATTTCCATGTTCTGTCATTTTAAGCAATATTTTGCAGACACCAACCATTCAGGCACGAGGAAAATTTGTGTTGGAATTGTCAAGATACGAGAACTAGAAGTAAAAAACTAAAAGGATCCTGCAGCTCGAAGAAGCAAACGAGAAGCCTAATAAGCAGCAAGTTTGTGATGGTTCAAGTGGGTGTTGCACACATTCTATTAAAATCTTTATAATGTTCTCTTTTTAGGAGACATTGTTAGTATTATATTTATAAATCGTGGAAAAAACACGTGAAACAGTGTGGGGTTCTTTCTGATAATTTATTATCCTCGTTTCTCGAAGTTTTCAAAAATAATTCCGATAGCTTACTGCAGGTAGTAGGAAATGTTTCCCAGCACATGTTGATTTTCTGACAGGGCACGGATGTATGCAAAAATTCCTTTGGTATCTGTACACATGCACAAGTGTGTGTCCCAGGAGAGTTCCCAGAAGTGCCTGGGAGTGCAGCTGCACAGGTTGGGAGAGTTCTCCTGAAAATGCACTCAATCAGGAGCGTACCAGGAGTGCACTCCTGGATTTTCTCTTGAAGTGCCTACGTCCAGTGTGTAATTTTGGAGTGAGAGGAGGTCCAGTAATGCTGCATAGCCCCTCCCTCCAAAGCACAATTTTGGAGTGTAGGAGCAGGAGGCCTAGGAGTGTTCCATGCAAACACTGGTTTATTGTGTAAGATCCATGAAATTGTCTGCAGGCCCATGTGTACAAGATATACCAAATCTAGTTATGAGTTTTACTCTTGCAATTTGACATCGGCATCTGAAACTTGTTGTAGATATGGAAGCTACGATAATTGAATTAGACTAAATTAACATCCTTTGATGTTGTCAAAAGGATATGCAAAGGCCCGATAACAATAAAAAGCACCAAATGGGGTCCAGTTAATGAAGACCAGGGTCTATATCCATCTCTCCATAAAATCATTAAATTAGTGCCTTTTCATATAGGCAGATACATTAAGATACGTTCATGGTCAAAGTGTATAGCTCGCAAGTTGTCTCTCCGTGTCTTTTGTCATGGTTAACATCAAACTGATTTACTATATATAAGATAATACATATTTAAGTGCTTGTTGCTGAGTATGTAAAGATATTTAGTTTTTACTGTTGGCTGATTGAGTTTGGGCTGCTTAATGGTATGTATGCTTGCTCTGTCAATCCCTATAGTAGAGTGCTTAGGGTTTTCTGAAACTTACAACAGTTTTAGAACTTGGACTTGGCCTTGGAATTGGTTGAAGGTCTACTTGGACTCATCTCGGAGTTGGACCGTTTTGAATTTTATGACTTGGTTTACTAAAAAGTACAAAAATATTTAAATTTTAATGAAAAATTATGTTTTAAAGATTCCAAAACTTTAGAGCCAAAAGTTGCAAGTTCTATTCATCTTACATCACTTATGCCAAGTATATTGTACTT
Organism: Picea engelmannii; assembly: GCA_009831015.1. Classification (NCBI taxonomy): domain Eukaryota; kingdom Viridiplantae; phylum Streptophyta; class Pinopsida; order Pinales; family Pinaceae; genus Picea; species Picea engelmannii. The sequence goes on along the minus strand of ML777594.1, from coordinate 917,257 downwards.
CTATGCAATTCTTTTGGTTATTAACTTATTATATTTTGTTTTAATCGAAATGAAGAAAGGTGAGCAATGGTGGCAAGACAACATACTGTAAACTTGGAATAATAACTACCTACTACGAACAATAGCAACAAACTTGGGAAGAAAAAGAACCAAGTTGTAATTAATATTTTAAGATCAAGATATTCACATAGTGAAGAAACTATGGGGAAACACAGGGTGGGGTTTCCCCTTTTTACTTGCAATTTTTTGTTGTCTCATCTCTGTGTTATTTCTTCTTTCCCCTTCTCTCAATTATCAAGGCATGAACACGTGCCATGAAATAATATGCTCTCTTTCTTGTTTATTATTCCATTTTGTATGGGGTGAGAGTTTTTGTACCTGCATTCCTTTGAAAGGACTGTTCTACCCTCATGCACAAACTTCAAATATATTTAATCAATATTTGTGGAAAATTCTCCAAGTGTGCAAAACCATTGTGACCCTATAACCAAGTCTACTCCTTTGATTGTTACCAAACATAAATTTGTTTTCAGCTAGTAATATCTATCCGAAATTGGAATTTATTGACATATACCTATGCATGCGGTCTTGATTCACACTGCTACATGTATTTTCAACAGAGTAATAGTATTGTATGCAAATTTAGCTTCTAATAACTTATATATCTATGAAATTAAGTAATCTACTTTAGTTTATTAAGCCGGTTTTATATATATTCTATAATAGGCCTTAATGAGAATTATTCGAGATTGGGTACTAAACTGGTATTGACTCGGCTGAGTTGGACTGGTTTGGTTCCGATCTGGATGGTTTGTACAATGAAGTTATGAACTGGTCGATTCAGTACCAAACCAATCCCTGTTCTGATTTGAAGGCTGAGTTGTTACCCTCAATGGTCAACTTGGTCAACTTGGCTGAGTTTTAAAACACTGCTTAATAATTGTGCTTTGTATCTTGTTTTGTATCAGTTTAGTGTTATTTTTACAACTCAATGTTTGATGGCACTGTTTTAATACTTAAGAAAAGTTGAAAGGGGAAGATCTTCTCTTTGAACACTCTACTGCTGTCTTTTTATTGTGTAAATCTCTGCATGGTTACCTGTTGTTTCAGAATATATGCATCTAGTGCTCTTTTAAATTGTTATATATGGATATGACTTGAGATTTGCATGTGATGAGAGAATGTCTTCTGTATTTTATGGTTGCCATGGGTTCCCGACTGTGTGGTTGAGTTTATTGTGCTTTCTTACTAATGTTAATAAGTTGGTGCCAGATGTAAATAATTTTTTACTTTGAATTGGTGGCTTTAAGTCTCCTAGAGGGTTCCTATTGTTTTCAGAGTTTCTATGTTATTCTGCCGATGGTGTGTTGTTCATTTAAGTTACTGTGTATTTTATGCTCGCCACGGGTTCACCTCTGATGGGTTTATTTTGTTTTTTGTGCTCTCTTACTAATGTTCATAAGTTAGTACCATGCATAAAGAAAGAATCAGATAATTTACTACCATGCATAAATGTGCTCTCTACATCTTCTTGTGTGCTCTTAGTATTTTCAGAGTTTTTATGTTATGCTTATGGTGTTCTGTTCTGTGTTGGGTTTATTCCAGGCCCCTTCAAATTGAATGGTGTTCCAATCAGAAGGGTAAATCAAGCATATGTCATTGCAACGTCCACAAAGATTGATATAAGCACTGTTGATGCAAGCAAATTCACAGATAAGTACTTTGAAAAGGAGGTTGTTAGGAAAAAGAAGACCGAGAGTGAGTTTTTCGAGGCAGAGAAAGAGGTAATTCATCGTTTGCTACTGAATTGTCAAATATTGTTGTTCGATTATGTCAATCAGTGAGCATCCTCATAGTAGTGGATTTTTGTCAATTGCATGCTGATGAAATGGTTTTTGCTAATTTACTAGATATCACTCCTACCCACCTTTTTGGCATATTGATTGTCAGGTTCCACTGCCAATAATAATAATAATAACCTAATTTTAAGGTAATGGCCAACCCAGGCACCAAATTGTTGTATGAGACCCCCTTATTTGTGGGACAAGAGACCTCCTCCGCGCAGTGATTTGACTGCTAAAGTCTACGAAAATGTACATACCCTACCCCCCTCTGGATTTGAACTTGTGACCTCTTAGGAGGAAACACATGTTCTTAACCATTCAATTAGCCATTGAATATATATATATATATATATATATGTTGCCTGGGAAAAAAGTTTGTATTACAGTAAAATCAGCAATTACAAAGATTTCTCAGGTCTGTGACTGACTTAATCAGCAGGGACACAAAATTTTGAGTTTGTGTGTGGAGGCTGAGCTCTCCATCCAGACTGCCGTTTCCTGTATATTTAGTAACTACTATATTGGGAGAAACCATTACGTTATTTTCAGATGTTGGATAAATCTCTGGAAGGTCTTCTTGACAACTGGCATGTGTTATTGTCCTCATCGTCTCAGATAAGAATAGAGTTTGAAGATAAAGAAGAAATAGTAAATACCTTCAATGCGTGATTACATCCACCAGGTGCCAGAATTCTTCACTCTTCGCTTTTTCTTGCCAACTATTCTTCAGCAGTAATCTGCCAATTGCCATCACCCCCCGAATATTTCTCAGTTCAATCAGGATGTCCTTAAAGAAGGGGTTTGTCTCACTGCTTGAATCCAAGAGCTAGGACCTGGTGAATTCAAGATGCCATTCCATTACCAGTATCCTTATCCTTATACTTTGCTTTCTCTTCTGATCATCAGCATAACTTCTGAGTCCAAAATGGGAGGCATTTTATTCAACAAGCTGTTAAAGGGAGAAAGCTGTCAACACCCTTGAGGGATTTACTTGTCTCCCCGAGATTATAAAACTTCATTTGGACACGATCAAAGTCTTTTCCATCATCCAAATTGCCTGCATATGTACTTACCAGCTACTACAGTCTTCCACATGTTCAAGTGGTAATGCTGTGTATAAGCACAGAAAATTTTCAAAGAAATGCCTTTGGCATCATATGTAAGTTTGCCTATGAGCCTGAAAAGGGACAAACAAGTAAATGTAGATTTTAGTCTTCTCGGGATCATGAGTGACATTAGGACTTGCGTTGAATATTTTTTCCTCATCTTAAAGGTTTTTCCACTCTCCCATTTCTACTAGTATCCTATGAGCTTGGAAAGGAACAAACACGTTACTGTAGATGTCAGTCTTCCGGGGATCATGAGTGACATGAGGACTTATGTTGAATATATTTTCCTCATCTTCCAGGTTTTCCGCACTCCCAATTCTACTAGCATCAGACTGTTAAGGTAAGGGGAGTTGTCTCACCTCTTCAGGAAACTCTTGAAGCCATGTGAGCTAGGACCTGATGAATCCAAGATGTCATTCCATCACCCGCATTTTGTTTATGCTTTGCTTTCTCCTCTGATCATCAGCATTACACTTGAGTCGAAGATGGGATGCATTTTATTCAACAAGCTACAAAGGGAGAGTGACACTAGGACTTGCTTTGAATACATTTTTCTCATCTTCCAGGTCTTTCCACTCTCCCAGTTCTACTAGCATCAGACTTTTAAGGCAAGGGGAGCCTTCTCATTCAGACTTTAATGAAATTAGTCCGCCGATCTGCTAATATGTTAACAGCTCTTTTACATGAGTGACACTTATCTCAACAAAATTGGCTACCTACAAAGACTTCCTAACTGCAAGTTCCAGCTCCCAGGATTTGAAAGATGCTTTTTTCAGGAGCATCTGAATGAGAAGCTTGGAACCACCCTCTATCCAAAGTCTCTTGATCCTCAGGGCTTTGGCTAATTTAATGCCTTCTAACAGAGCCATGCTCTAAGATTTATTGTTTGTTTCCTCACCAGGGAAGCAAAAAAATCTTGAACACATGTCCCCTCATGATTTCTGACATCACAGTCTAACCCTACAGCCAGTCCAGGTTTTACTCTGGTGGCTCCATCAAAATAAAGTTGTGATTCCAGTGCGGGCATTTGTTCAATAGCTTGCAAGGGGGAGGAAAGCAATCCTCTTGGAACATATGAAGTCTGCGAAGGAGGCTGATTTCCTCATCTTGAGAAGGGTGGGGATTTGTCTTTATGAGTAATTTCACAGTTTCCTTGATATCTCTTGGGTCTTTTTCAGATCCGTTTGAGGAGAGTGAAACTTTTGATTGAAGATCCCCAAGTTCTTTCCACAGTGCCCAGGCCCCACATTATGAAGCCTGGGGATAAGTCTCAATTTTTTTTTCAATTCCCATATTTCCAAGGCCATCTGTCCCATGCCTGCAATAAAGCTCTTAAAGATTTAGCCTGTGGCTTGGCCTGAATAGAACATTTTTCTGAGATCTGAGATGTAGTCTTTGCAATTTCACAAGATAAGAGGATATGGGTAGTATACAGCCTGATCAGTCCTATATCCAGAGAAAGAGGAAGGCATTGCCAGGATGGAGCAAAGGTACTTTGGAAGAGATGAATGAATTGACTGTTAACAAACTATATTCCCTGCCAAGGATAAAACTCTATTTTCCAAAGAGAGGAGGTTCTGTTTTAATCTGTTAACAATGTTATGCCAAGTCTCTACATCTATTTCGTTAAACTCCTAAACTGCCCATGTACCAATATCAGAAACTCACGGAAACATGTGAACTTCTTGGAAACACCCTAGTGCCCATGATGGATGTGGGACCCATCAAGTTTAAAAAACCATAATCTATGGAAAATAAAGACAAATTAACCTCTTTTGTTTCTAAATCTACATACAAATGAACCCATCATTTTTATTTTCTTGCAAGATAATGTGTTATTTAAGAAAAACCACATACACACACACATCGTGTTTCCCCTACGTACCCATTTTGCCAAAGGTCATGTTTCCAACCACTTCTGTTTCCAGAACTAGTAGATGTTTCCATGTTTCCTGCAACTTAGGTCTCTACTTTGTGCCTCCCATTAACTAGGGGAAAGCCTAAGTATTGTGTTGGCAATTGTGCTTTTTGAAGGCCAAGATATCCGAGATCCTGAGATTCCTTGAAAACTCTTGCTTGAGAAAGAAGACTCTTGATTTTTCCAAACTAATTAACTGTCCTGAAGCATCCCATCAAGTTTAAAAAACCATAATCTATGGAAAATAAAGACAAATTAACCTCTTTTGTTTCTAAATCTACTTACAAATGAACCCATCATTTTTATTTTCTTGCAAGATAATGTGTTATTTAAGAAAAACCACATACACACACACATCGTGTTTCCCCTATGTACCCATTTTGGCAAAGGTCATGTTTCCAACTACTTCTGTTTCCAGAACTAGTAGATGTTTCCATGTTTCCTGCAACTTAGGTCTCTACTTTGTGCCTCCCATTAACTAGGGGAAAGCCTAAGTATTGTGTTGGCAATTGTGCTTTTTGGAAGGCCAAGATATCCGAGATCCTGAGATTCCTTGAAAACTCTTGCTTGAGAAAGAAGACTCTTGATTTTTCCAAACTAATTAACTGTCCTGAAGCATCCTCAAAATCCTTCAATTTTTTCTTGAAATATCTTTCCTCTTTTATGCTGATCTCTACCAACAAAATTATGTCATCCACAAATTGGGAGTGGTGATTGCTGACTGCTGTGAGTATACCTTGAGTCCTGATTCTACCTTCAGATTGTCCCTTTGATAAGGCTCTGCACCATGATGATGAACAGAAAGGGGGAAAAGGGGGGAGCCTTGCCTGAGCTCTCGTCCTAGAAAAATCCTTGTGTGTCCTTCAATAACTAAAACTGCAAAAGAAAATGAAAAACAATTTTAGACCCACTCTGTCCAAGCCTCACATAGTCCCAATTTCAACAGGACCTCTCCAAGGGGATCCCCATTGTGTTCTGTCCTGTGCCTTTGACAGACCTAATTTCAAAATCATGTTGCATTAGGGAGTGAATAATTTATCTATCTAAACATATGTGTATAAATTCTTTCACTCCATTCCTCTTTTGCTGCCCAAGGGAGTTATTTCAAAATGATGCCACCCCTCTTTTGCTACCTCTTTTATGGTTGCTTAAAAATGGTTAATTTTTGAAAGAAAAAGTTTCTTTTAAGATGAGTAACGTATTCCTTTTTTAATTGCCCGTATTACTTTGGAGGGAATTTCAAGAAAGTATTTATCCAAAATATGCCATCTTTTAATTTACAAAAACACAATTTATCCTTCATAGTGGCTTCTGTCCAAAGCAGGCTTGACAAATAAGAGTTCGGTTAATCTTCTTGATATGGTTTATTTGAGCTGTAACAAAATGACTGAAAATGCAGATTACATTTTCTTACTGAATCAGAAGTTATGTCCATCAAGGGCCCCAATTTTATGCAAAAGTTTGCATGTTAAGATAACTTTTGTCAACATAAGCACTTGATTTTCATAATAAAAACTAAAGTAAAAAGAGTGTTTCTTTACACCGAATCTGTTAATTTAGAATCTTGTGCTAGTCTTGTATATTGATATAATTGGCATTGAATTTTCAGGATAAAAAGACCTTGCCTACGGAGAAAAAGGAGGATCAAAAAGTTCTGGATGCTGTAGTGTTGCAGGCTGTAGAATCTGTTCCTGATTTGAACCAATATTTGTCTTCAAGATTCAGTTTGAGGTCAGGAATGAAGCCACATGAGCTTGTTTTTTAAAAGATCAGGAAATCCAAAATTAGAGGCAGTTTGTACTGAACCATTCTCTAGCAAGTAAAGGTGTTGGTTATTGGAACTTTTCTATTTTGAGAAAATTTTGTTTCATTCCAATTGAAACACTTATATTAATTTTCAAGAGCGAGGGTTCTGTTAAGAGTCCCGTATATTGTAGTATTTATATTTGGAATTTATTTGTTCTGTTAACTCTTGTTTTCCTTTTGGCTTTTGATGGAAACTCATCTTCTTTTCTGGTTAAATGCATGTTTGCAATTGTATTTGCTATATGTAAGTAGTGCAAGATGAGAGTGGGATTGAAAAGAATTTTGGTATTCTACGTTTGCAATTGTATTTGCCACAAGTAGGTAGTTCAAGATGAGAGCTGGATTTAGAAACATTGTTCCCTCAACGTATTTTTAATTTTATGGGATTGGTTGTAATTCAGTGTTTCACGTGGATCGTAAGTATTGTGAAGTACAAAGAATACACAGCTATTGGAGGCTTTTTATTAAGTCAAGATTAATAATGATGAGTTGCGTGTTTGCTAGAGGTGGCATTTCAGTATTCTTAATTTAAGTCTAATGATCTACATCATCGTATTATTGGATAATTTTTAGAGCTAGATTGTATGAGATTCTTATGGAATCACTGTGATTGTTTTGTTATGTTTGTATTTCACTGTTCTGTGTCTTAGTTTGCCCTGCATTTTAGGGACAGATGCGCAAGCAGTTCTATTATAAGTTGTTCCAAGAGCAAGTTCATTCTTTTGAATGTCATGTATTGCTGTGGGCTATGTGTAGTATTTATATATAAGAAGCCTTGCTAGATATTGGTGATATTGACCTCTGGTTCTATGTAAGTTGAGAGTATAATGTCGTGATATTGACCTCTGGTTCTATGTAAGTTGAGAGTATAATGTTGGGTGATATTGTGAGATTTTACACATATACATGGACAAGAAATACACATGAAAAAGAGTGGATTGATACATTTATTAGATGATGCAATGTTTCACTACATAGTAGGAAAGAGGAGTATTTTATTGGTGAGCATTTATTATCTGTTAAGTCCTAAGTTCTAAATATGACCATTATTTTCAACACTATCATAATGGTGTCATTTTTACATGCTTGTTCAAAATGCAAAAAAGGCAATAGCTTTGGGCAAGCAAGATGTTTGTGATCCACAAGATAAGGTCTTCAAAACAGTGATTGGAAATCAATTATATCCCACAAAGTTGATGAAGTACAATCTGTCAGTATCTTTTTGTCAGACCAGTGACTCACCAACTAGATGAGCACCAATGTTGGTTGAATAGTCAGCCTTTCCACTATTCACATAGAACTTGGCTTGTTTATTGAACTTGCCTCCACATCTTGGCGGTCCAACATATCAAGATTGTGACATATTAAGATTGTGTTTGCTTTTACATGGAAGCTTCTTTTTAACCCTTCATCTTCACCTTCCTTGAGAGTCTTTTTTTAATGAATTAGAATATATAATGCACAATGTACTTGTTTTTGACTTGTTTTGCAACATCGTCTAGGGCTTCATTCTTGAGTTCTGTTTCACTGTATGAATCTTTGGGCTAGGCATTATGGCTGGTTTTTCTATGAAATTGTAACCATCTTTTTGTTGAATTAACATGTGTTTTCAACTTCTAACAACCAGAATAGACCTTGTTCTTCCACACCCATAGCAATCATCTTTTTGTTATTTATCAACAATAAAATTCCATCATTGCTGAAATTTACATGCAAGTGTGGGCTTTGCTTCATTATAATACTTAGATGAACACCAATGTTGGTTGAATAGTCAGCCTTTCCACCATTCACATAGAACTTGGCTTGTTTATTGAACTTGCCTCCACATCTTGGCGGTCCAACATATCAAGATTGTGACATATTAAGATTGTGTTTGCTTTTACATGGAAGCTTCTTTTTAACCCTTCATCTTCACCTTCCTTGAGGGTCTTTTTTAAATGAATTAGAATATATAATGCATAATATACTTGTTTTTGACTTGTTTTGCAACATCGTCTAGGGCTTCATTTCTTGAGTTCTGTTTCACTGGATGCATCTCTGGGCTAGGCATTATGGCTGGTTTTTCTATGAAATTGTAACTGTGTTTTTGTTGAATTAACACGTGTTTTCAACTTCTAACAACCAGAATAGACCTTGTTCTTCCACACCCATAGCAATCATCTTTTTGTTATTTATCAACAATAAAATTCCATCATTGCTGAAATTTATTTGCAAAGTGTGGGCTTTGCTTCATTATAATACTTATCTAAAGTAGATTTTTCTCCAAACAAGTTACGTAATAGACATCTTTAATATTTACCTTCCTACCTCTTAGTTGTTTTTTCTCCAAAGAAGGGAAATAATAGACATCTTTAATATTTACCTTCCTACCTCTTAGTTGCTTTAGTTGAAGTAGGGACATTTCACTTTTTTCTAACCCTGTATTCCTTCTCTTATACTCAACACAACAGAATTTGACTGAGATTTATTATATTTACAAAATCAGCATAGCAATCAATATTGCAAGTAAATTGTGTAAATGCCCCCTGAATTAACATACCAATCAACCTTGCCATTCTTTGGATCTTTGATTCTGGCCATGCACAGATAGAACTCTTTCTCTTTCCTCAACCACATTAGCATGCTTATTTTCCGACTGATCATTGAAAGAATGTTCATGACTCTGCTTGTTTTTTTCATCCCACCATTGCTTCCAAACTTTGTTTATATGCCCTAATTTATCACAATAAAAACATTTAATTTCTTTTGAACATTTACTTGACTCAAGTAATTACCTACATTCTCTTCACTCTGTCTAGGGGGTCTTAGGGGGTCTTAAACTTTGAGGCAAGTACTATTTTAGAAGGCTCAATCCCATGGCTATTCCAGAATTTCTTTATCTATTGGTCTTGCTACAAGAGCTAAGTGCTCAACTGCTCATACGTCAAATCTTTACTAGTATGGGTAATGTTCCAGACAATCTTTTCAAAGTTATAACAACAATATCTTCTTTTTCCGTTATTTTGTTCAATGATTTCAATTGATTTCTAATATCCTTGTTTGTTAACAAATGATTTTGCACTGAGAGTCCTATTGAATTGAGAATGTTCTACATTTGTCCAAGGCTTCATGCATCATCTGAAGATTCCCCGACATTACTGATGCATCATTACCATTTTGAATTGTGGGGAGCATCTCATTTGTCATTACCATTTTGAATCGTGGGAGCATCTCATTTGTCATTACCATTTTGAATCGTGGTGAGCATCTCATTTGTTATAGGGACCTTAATTAACATCACAGCCTCTCGGTTCCTAATGTCATGTTTTGCCTGGGCATTCACAATGGTCTTAGACCGTATTTCATTAGCCTCTGGGTTAGCATCGCCTCTCGGTTCCTAATGTCATGTTTTGCCTGGGCATTCACAGTGGTCTTAGACCGTATTTCATTAGCCTCTTGGTTAGCATCACGTTTTGCTTGGGCATTCACATCAGTCTTAGCTCGGACTTCTTTTCTCAATACAAATTTGTCTAAACATATGTATTCAAATATGGAAAGCAACTTTTGTTTCTATGGTTTAAAATAATGGACATTAAATTTTTCGTTTACGATCAACATCAAATGGTATAAACTAGCCATTTTTTATGTTTTAAATAGGTACGAGTCCATTTCATTTTTCAAACTCAATGAATAATAAACTCTACTACAGGGTTACCACTTTGGTCGGGAAAAACATTGATGAAAAGATAACATTTCCAGACATAGCATCCCTCTCAGAAGAGAAAAATATGAATGTTGAAAGTGATGATAAAGTGGTCCTTGAAGCATTTCAAGTGGTTGTAAAAGTTAATGACGGATTTTTTTAATAAAATTAAGAGGGATACAATGGAAAGAAGATGCCCAAGGTGTTTTTCACTTACAATACAAACATCAATCCAATGAATTCAATAATCATGTTATTTTTAAACTATAACCAACCCCGGATGGGGTGACACGCGGCGTTGTGGTGACACCAGGCTTAGCACTAAGCCCGGGCTTAAATGCCGATGGCCGCCACCCACACATCTGCATTTACGATGGTGGACGACCATAGTAGCAGCCATACGACGGAGGGACTCCTCCCTCGCGCGACCATTTACGCCTACTGCGCACTTAGAATGAAAGGGGATAAGGGCGGACAGGTGACTTCGGCTTCTGGTTATGTGCTTTCTTATGAGCCAAGACAGAGCGGGACTGCTCCTGCTTCGACTCTGCTCTTCGCTTGGACGCTCTGGTGCAGTCCTGCACTCCTCTTGTCCTGGCTCATTACCTTTTTTTTGCATTTTGGTAAGGATTTCCCGGGCAGTTTGTCTTTGTGTGTGCCGAGATAGAGTCGGTCTGCTTGCGCTTTGCACCTGCGACCGCTCTCGTCCTGGCTTTCTAGCTTATCACTGCAACCACTTGGTACTTGCATTCATCCCCCAGATACTATGGTTAGAAAGCGAGGCAGGCCTCGCCGTGGCTCAGCCTGGAATGCCCACAAGGCGTAGCGGCGACGGAAGGAGCAATTGGAACGCGCTCTGGATTGGCGACCTCCACTCTTCGGAAGAAGGCTCGGGTTGAGAAATTGGCGTTGCTCGCCACTATTGCAGAGTCGGGAGCTGGATGTAGCAGAGAAGCCACGACAATTCAGCCGAGTGACAGGCAGGAGGCTGAGACTGAGGCTGCGTTTCCCACTTGCTTCGTGGAGGAGGACCCGTTTATGGAGGACCTGTCGATTGAAGAGGAGCCTCCCGCCATAGAAACGTTTCCCCGGCTGCATTGTTGAAGAAATTCCCTGGCTGGGTGACAACAATCCTATCAGCCACGACATGCAGGCCACTGGTGCTGAGAAGATTGTGGATAACAAACGCTCGGCGAGGAAGGCTGCAGAGGATGAAGCGGAGCAGAGGGAGTTTGCGGCTGACATTGGTGCGGCAGTGGAATTGAGGAATGCTCCCCTCAGCGACGTGGGTGGCGGTCTGCATGGCTCTCTCCTTAGTGCAGAGCACCTGGCTTTGGTGTTCGAGCTCCGAAGCCACATGTCTGACCTGGAGCATAGGGCCCTCTTCATGGGCCAGCGCCTGGACCTGCTCCTCGACGTGTATTCCGGTGTTCCAGCTCAGCGGAAGTGCCCCCTGTGCGCGCAGGGTTTTGCCATCCCGATGAGGTCCACGTGGCAGACTGGCGAAGGCGACAGGGCACCGGGTACCTAGGTTTTTATGCTTTCTTGGTTCTTAGTCTTACCGTGTTACTGTTTTATGTTCATTTGGACCATAAACATCTGTCCTGGTTTCCTCCGGGCAGGACAAACGCTACTTTCCTTCATGTTTTATCATATCACTGTTATTTGCTCTCCACCTATGCTGGTTTCCGGTAATCGACAACATTTTTGGTGACTTAGACCCATGCCACTGTATATTTTGTCAAAGTTTTTGTTAATCTAATATAGCAGGTACCGCCTTTTTTATTTAAAACAAAAAAAAACTATAACTAACAATAAATTCAAGAATCATGTTATATTTAAACTATAATTAACATCTTCAAAGAAATGGTTGATGAGACTTGTAATAGAAAAATCACACAAAAAATAAAAATTTAGAAAGTCTTATTTTTTTAACTAGAGCATAAAGGATATTTTATATATTAAAAAAGAGTTGTGCCATGGCTACAATAGATACAACATTACATACATTAGTGTACAAAATTGCCCCTTGCACAGTTCTATAACCTACACATAGTAAACTATCCTAATGCAGAGACTCCAGACTAGACTTCGAGGTAATTCCACACTTTCCTTGCTTGACAAATCGATTGAAAATATAGAGACTTAAAAACATACATAAAATTATGGATGGGCATTGCTTTGTGCTTCTTCTCCTTTGCCTTGTTGATGAGAACCTAGTTCTTCGATGTCCATTGGGTCCCTTCCTTGGCTAACCAATTCGTCCTCCCTTACTCCTTGCATTTTAGATGCTAGATTGTTGGATGCCAATGAAAGTGAGTGATTCCACATGCACTGCTGCAACCAGGATGTGTAGCCTGCTACTCTCTGCCTCCAATGTGCCTATTCGTTGGTTTTGATGAGAAAGGAGGATTAAGACAATGGCCTCTAGCTCCTCCAGTTTGATAGAGATACTTGATAAAGTTCTTCTGTTTGTTTGCGTAGTCTCCTCGTGGTGCCTCAAAATCGAATTCCTTGTGATATGAATACTCCATGATTCTAGAATGCAATGAGAAGCCCAGATATCAATTCTCTTCCCCAGCTAAGCCCTTGTAGCCCCTCCTTTAATCTCTTTGAAATACCACAAAGGAATAACGACTATCCACTTCCTCGATTTCCCCTTTTGACAAAGAAAAATAGAGCTAGATTACCAACAAACAAGTTCACAGTCCAACCTAGGAGATACCTGAATGAATTTACCAGCATTGAAAAATGATCGGGAGGGACTCCCTTGCACATCCAGACCTCTCGCTTTGCTCGAAACACTAATTGACCCAGAGCACCGCACTTCCTTGCCACTGACACTCAACAAGAGCTCGATCTCTGTTAAATTTCTTAACGCACCCCATGTGGTTTTCCTCCTATGTGTTAACCATGGTGTTTTTGATGCTCTTCATCCCACATATCCCAAGAACATAGCGGAGAATGCATTCAACTTCCACATATGCGAAATAAAGTCTCGCGGGTGTGAGCGGGACATGCCACTTCCTTGACGTCCCATCTTGATCACCACCTTGCACATTGGCACAAGAGCCCAGATTTGGAGGATGCATTTGATGATTGAGGGGGAGTAGGCATCCCTCACGATCTGTTAAGATTATTAACCCTTGCCCCTTTGCCATTAGACTACTATGGGTTGTGGAGAGAGATGTGAACTTCGTTTTTCCGAAGAGTGCCCCAAGGAAGATCTCTCGCAAGCTTTTCCCAAAGATATGCCTCGACGTTAATCTCCCTTATGATGTGTACAAAACTTATACCTTGAAATTCTTTGCAATCCCTCGAATGCTTTTAAGGATTGGGCTTAATTTGTTATGCTTATTGATTGCTCGAATGACCAATAGAGAGTCTCCAAGCACTATCAATTCTCTAATCACTGCCTCCTTGGTGATTCGGAGGCCACACCATAAAGAGTAACCTGTTAGCTTTTTAGCTCAGGAGGTACTCCACATGTTTTGTCTTGTATATGGATGTTACCTTATGTTGACACTACTAGGCACTTAACTTTGTAAAGAGTTTTTATAAAGTTGGAAAATGGTTTTTTTATTAAAGTGACTTTTTAATAAAGCGTACCTTCTAATTTTAAAGTGATTTTATTTCATAAAGTGCACTTGTGTAATAAAGTGAAATGTACTTTAATATTTTAAGTGATTCATTTTGGAGGGAATGAATCATGACCTTTGATCTTGCAAAATGCAAGATTAGATCTTGGCCTTTGAATTTAAGGTTGGGAAAGGTGAAAAGACATTTTGGAGGAAAAAATTCATTTTTAGATTTATAAAAGAATTCATTGGGTAGTGTTCAAGCACATTAAGAAAAATAGAAAGAGATTTCTGAGGGGAGTTTGGAGAGGAAAGTGAGCAGCAAGAGTTGACACATTTCCCAAGAGAACTTGGGTGCAAATCCCAATGAGACATTTTCTGTTTTGAATTGTTGGGACATGTCGTACTATACGGATACGTACAGGCTATACATCAACAAGCACTGGCACAAAAATCGAGGCAAGAGGTGGCACAATTTTCGAGGCAGAGTTTTCTAGGTTTTCTGAAGGAGGTTGGCCATATAGACAACAAGGTACATCAATTTGTTGTTGGCACAATTATCGAGGTATTTTTTTCAACAAATTTGTACAGTTGTACGAACAATGGCATGAATTTCAAGGTAGATTTGTGGGGGATTGTTTTGTGCTGTAACTGGTTTTTCTCTTGGTTGGAAAATGTATTGTGGCTGTTGATAAATCATTCCTAAAACTAATAGAAGCTCTCTCTCTCTCTTTGGGTTTGCCCACATTGGGGTTTTCCCTGACATTTGCCTAAATTTCCGAGTTATTCATGGGTGATTGAATGTTGTTCATTGTGTTTATTTCCGCTGCATAATTACTTAGCAATGTGTATTTCTGCTTATGGAAATTTCAGAAATGTGGGTTTTAGACATTTTAGAGTTCACGCAACACAATTATCTGTAGTTTGCTAAGTGTATGACAAAATATTAACTTGCTGATTTTTGTCATTAAAATTAACATGGTATGAGAGCTTGGTCTCTGAGTGACAATGAACAATGAGATTTTTGGGCAAAGTTGAAGGGGGGAAATTTGTGATTGTTTTTCTTGAACTGTGACAGGGAATATGACTACATGTATTATATTTGAGGATCGGTTGGATGACATTTCCAACTATTTGCAGTGGAAGGTCCAGATGTCAGTTGTTCTCAAAGAGAACAAGATTTATAACTATGTCAGTTCTGTTGTTGTGGTTCCCACAACAAATCCTGTTGCTTTGTATTTGCATGAGGTTAATGAGGCCAAAGCTCAAAGGATTATTCTGGATGGGGTGAAGGATCACCTTATCCCACACTTGGCTGAGAAGAAGACAACCAAAGAGATGTGGGATGCACTTAAGAACATTCTTGAAGCGAAGAATGAGCACTGAAAGATGGCCTTGAAGGCTAAGCTGCATGATACCAAGATGGATAAGGAGGAGAGTGTTTCTTCTTATCTTACCCGGGTAGCTCAAGTGAAAGATGAACTGACTGTTGTTGGAGAGGTCATATCAGATTCAGAGTTGGTGATGATAGCCTTAAAAGGATTCACCAAAGAATGGGAAGTCTTCGTGAAGTGTGTGGTGGGTTGTGAGCATCTTCCAGATTGGAGCAAACTGTGGGATGATTTCACTCAGGAGGAGATCTGGGAAGGATCTCAGAGCAGTGGACAAAAGACAGATGGAGCTGATGAGAATGTTTCTCTTATTGCAAAGAGCAAGAAGAAAGGAAGTTCCGGGAGGGACTTGAGTGAAGTCAGATGTTATTGTTGTAAGCAGTTGGGGCACCTTGCTTCTCATTGTCCTGAGAGGAAGAAGAAGAAGAAAGAACCAGAGGGGCCTAAGACAACTGCTACAACAACCATGGAGGAATTTGCTTCCAAGTATGACAAGAATTTTTCTTTGGTTACCCTAGTTTTCAGTGTCAGTAGCGGAGGATTTGGAGTTGATATCAGATGGATTGTGGATAGTGGAGCCTCTTGCCACATGACGAGAATTTGACATGTATTTCTTAATATCATAGAGACAGGTCTTTACCAACATGTAGTAAATGAGGGTGGTATGGCGCGAGATGTACGTGGAGTTGGAAGGGTTAAATTCCAACTAGAGTATGTAGGATTCCTGGAGCTTGATGGAGTTCTCTTTGTTCCAGGGTTGAGGGTTAACTTGCTCTCAGTCTCAACCTCGGAGTATGTAGGATATTGCACATTGTTCAAGAGGGAACATGTCTTTATCTATAGGGAGGGGGCAGACTTGGTGGAACTGCAGCTGATCGACGATTGGGTGAACATGTTGTATATGTTGCGAGGACAACCTTCAATGTATGATTCAATGTTAGAGGAGGAGCATGATGAGGCTCCTGAGACTGCGGTGGGCCCAAGGATTCAGTCTTGCATTCCGAGAGAAGAGAACGAGTCTCTTCTGAGCATTGGCAGGAGGATAAACCAGTGTGGTCAAACCAATGCTCAGGGTGGAGTGGATTCTCCAAGGAGCTCAGGGTTCCGAGTAGCTGTCAAGAGAAGATCTTCTAGTTCGAGTTCTGTGCAAGTGTTGAGGATAGCTCCAGGTTTAGAGGGAGCTCCTACAGAGCATAGTGTGATGGGACTAGATGATAGAGATGGCAACGAATACATCCCTTGCTAAGAGGGAGTGTTAGCTTTTTAGCTTGAGAGGTACTCCACATGTTTTGTCTTGTATGCAGATGTTACCATATGTTGACACTACTAGGCACTTAACTTTGTAATGAGTTTTTATAAAGTTGTAAAGTGATTCTTTTATTAAAGTGACTTTTTAATAAAATGTACCTTCTAATTTTAAAGTGACGTTATTTCATAAAGTGCACTTATGTAATAAAGTGAAATGTACTTTAATATTTTAAGTGATTCATTTTGGAGGGAATGAATCATGACCCTTGATATTGCAAAGACAAGATTAGATCTTGGCCTTTGGATTTAGGCTTGGGGAAGGTGAAAAAACACTTTGGAGGGAATATGTCATTTTTAGATTTATAAAAGAATGCATTGGGTAGTGCGCAAGACACATTGAGAAAAAAAGAAAAAGAGATTTCTGAGGAGAGTTTGGAGAGGAAAGTGAGCAACAAGAGTTGACACATTTCCCAAGAGAATTTGGGCGCAAATATTAAGGAGACATTTTTTGTTTTAAATTGCTGCTGAGTTATTTGTTGGGACATGTTGTATTGTACGGATCCGTACAAGCCGTACATAAACAAACATTGACACGTAAATCAAGGCAAGATGTGGCATGATTTTCGAGGTAGATTTTTTCGAGTTTTCTAAAAGAGGTCAGCTGTATGAACATCAACGTAAAATATCCTATTGTTGACACATTTATCGAGGTGTTGTTTTCATCAAATCCGTACAACTGTACAGATTGTGGCATGGATTTCAAGGCAGATTTGTGGGGGATTGTTTTGTTCTGTAAGTGGTTTTTCTCTTCGCTGGAAAATGTATTGTGGCTGCTGATAAATATTTCCTAAAACTAATAGAATCTCTCTCTCTCTCTTTGGATTTCCCCACATTGGGGTTTTTCCTATCATTTGCCTAAATTTCTGAGTTATTCATGGGTGATTGAATGCTGTTCATTGTGTTTACTTCCGCTGCATAATTACTTACCAATGTGTATTTTTGCTTATGGAAATTTAAAAAATGTGGGTTTTAGACATTTCAAAGTTCATGCAAGACAATTATCTCTAGGTTGCTAAGTGTATGAAAAAATATTAACTCGCTGATTTTTGTCATTAAAATTAACATAACCTCTGCCAGGTTATTAGAAACACTCTCTAGTCCCCAGCCATAATTTGCAATTGGAGTTCCTTGGAGATCATGAACTGTCCCCCCTGCGCCTACCGCCCTTGGGTTATTTTTTGAAGCTCAATCGAAGAAAGAATGTGCTTATGTTGTTGAACTTTCCATTCTAGAAATTCTAGCGGTTGCAAGCAAATATTCCATTTTTTTGGAGTGAGACTTCTATAATACTTCTTGTTCAGATCATCCTGGGATGGCTTGAACATTGCTATCCATTCTACTTCCTCCTTATCTAGACCTATGTCCACCTCCTTTATTTTAGGTTGCAAATGTTCTGCAAGCTAAGAAATAGATTTCGTGGTAGCTTGAGTGGGATTACTGGGTTCTTCATTGAAGATATTCTTATTCTATGTCAATGAAACTTGTGAACAAACAAATTTTGGCAGTTCCTCCCCGATTTTGATGAATCCTAGCTTATTTCTAAGATTCCAATTGTACCTCTCTCCAGTGGGGAAAAAGCTCAGAGTAGGATTGAGGCCACATAACTTTGCTTTTGATTCCTTAAATCACAAGCTCCTAGACTTATTTTACACAATAGTAGTCAATGAATAAGTGATTTATGGATTCCTTCACCCTATTGCACAACACACACCTTTAAGGTCTTACAATCCTCCTCTTCTTTAGATTCTTAGCCATGAGGGTTTTCCCGTGGGATACCATCCAATTGAATATATTTATCTTGGGCATGCCATGGTTGCTCTAGATTTTCTTCCACATTGGGTCCCAAGGTTGAATAGGGAGGGACTCCAACTGAAAACTGTAGTCAACTTTCATTGAGTAATGAGAGCCCCCCCATCCTGTTCTATCCTTCTCGGATTTATTTTCAAGGGCACATTCGGCCAAGGCTTGAAAGAGGGCATCAATTTGAGAATCCAGATGTTTAGGAGTTTCTCCAGGATTCCATCCCACCTAGCATCCAAATTGCTCTTCCCACACTGATATACCATAAAATGTCTTGAATTTATACGTGTCCATCCATTGCTTTAAAGGAGATAAATCCTCTATTTGAGAGAGTGTCAGTTTTCCAAATATGTCGTCTTCCAATAGTTTGATTATCTTCCTGTTCCCCAAGATCCATGTGATCTTTCCCAAAATGATTGGTATGGATTTATTCAAGAGTTTTTGAATTGGAGAGCTCCTTACCTCTTTCATAGGATATTCTACACATCTCAGCGTCAGACCTTTGAAGTACTTTTTTGAAAGAGACTTTTTCCATCACTCTTACTGATATAAAATTATCCTCCACAACAACTTTTCTCCCATTGCATTGTTCATCAACGCTAGGTCTCTTATTCCAAGCCCTCCACAATGCTTGAGATTTTTGACTATATTCCAATTAACTAGATGAATTTTCCTTCCATTGGACTTCCCCCCTTGCTAAAGGAATTTTCTAATTTGCAGAGAAATTTGATTCATAATGCATTAGGGTACGACTAAGGCTGAGCATTGAAATATTGGTAGAGAGGACATGACAACTTTGATAAATATTATTTTGCTCGCTAGATTGAGCCAATTGGCACCCCATTGGGAAAATTTCAAATTGATCTTCTCTAGGATATGATTCTACACCTGAGAGGACAATTTTTTCTGGGAAATGGGGATGCCGAGATATTTGACAACTGTCCATTTTTCAGCGAAAGGAAACTGAGGGATTTCGGTGATTGTATTCATCTCCATTATATTTCTATTTCAGTCGAAGATTTTACACTTCCTTTTATTTAAGGCTCCCCTTGAGGCGTCCAGGTAAGCATCCAAAATATTATTAAACTTTGCAACAATCATAGGAGAGACGCCCCCCATTAAAAGTGTTTCATCCACAAACTGAGAGTGATTGATTTGACAGATCCCTCTAACTGTTTTTACTTTGGGAAGATTTTCTGTTACCCTTTCAGATGTTGGAATACTGAACGCGAGGGGGGGGGGGGGGGCTGGGCGTGAATTAGTATGAACACAATTAGTACTTTTAATCACAATATAAAACCTCCAATAATGTTCAATAGTTTCTCATTAACATTCAATATATCATCAACACCATAATTCAATGTATAAACATCATATACACATAGTACACTAAAATTTTACGTGGAAACCCAATGCGGGAGAAAACCACGAATTATTTTTCTTATTTATCAAAGAGTACATTAATTGGAAACACCAAATTCCTACTTCTCGAGCTACAACTGGAAGGAATCTCCAACCCCCTATTTATAGGATGTAACCTGAAGGTATCTCTAACTCCCTGATTTACTGGTTCCAACCAGAAGGAGGCTACAACCCCCTTTCTTTGTCCCATCCAACCGCCCTGAAATATAAATGTAGACCAATCTGTCAGTACCTCTGTCACTGTAACTGATAACCTGTTGTTGCTGCTATTTCTGATACTTCTGTTGATGTTACTAATTTTGATATCTCATCAAGACTGTGACCACACATACCACATACCAAGATCCACATGAGAGTTCTCCAAATCAAATTCTTATGAATTCCTAAGAAAAATCTATTCCTGATTTCTTCAGAATACACACCCTAACATACACATGTAGACATACCTTCAACCTGTAACTAACCTGAGTTTTAGATCTCTTATCTTCAACAACTTTTCTTCATAGGTCCACGACCATTACACTATCTGCTCGCATATGTTCGCGCTTTTCCCCACTGCATCTCGCGAATGTCCGCGCTTTTCCTCCTAAATCCCACATATTTACTCAAAGAACATGGATCTGTAACTCTTTCTACGTACACTTAGTTCCTGCAAACTTCTACCTTTACTATACTTTGCTAACTTTGACTTATTAGCTTCATATATGCTAATTCGTATTCCCATAAGTGATCTTCCAATTGACTCTTCTCTCTGTTTTAATGAGGATCTCATGATGACATGCAACTCACATAGGATCTCATGATGACATGAAACTCATATGCAACTTGTTAACTTCTGTTTACAATTACTTTAACATGCAACTGACATGTAGTTTGTTAACTTATGTTTACAACTACTTTACATTGACATGCAATTGACATGCAACTTGTTAACTTCTGTTTACAACTACTTTACTTTGACATGCAACTTTTTAACTTTGTGTTCAAGGGTTGACATCAATGACAACCAATATTTCAACAATTCAAAGACAACCAATCTTTCAAAAATCCCCCCCTTTGGCATTGATGGCAACACTTAGACACAAAAATGGCAACACTCATGGTCATGTTGGCTCCCCCTGTCTTCATGTATTTCCTCTTCGTTTCCATGCCTCTGTTTTTCTCTCCTCCTTTGACATCAATGGAAAATGGTGACTTCTCCTTGAGGCTGCACCCCTTGTCTATAAGCATCTGATCTCTACTGCTGTTTCTCTTCATGGTGCTTTCTCATGTAAATCTCTGATAAAAAACATTAAAAAAAATTCAAGTCTTTCATGATTATTGCTGCTCTCCCCTTGTCGTACTGTGCCAAATTCCATGTAGATCACTGTGAGGATGAAACTACTTTTAGTTTATGTCGAAAATACTCAAACGTTCGCCTCAGGAGAGGTTTGGTGAATATATATGCAATCTTTCTTTTGTCCCAACATACTCTACCTTAATGTTCTTCTCTATAACTTGTTCCCATAGAAAGTGAAACTTGATCAGAATGTGTTTCATCTTGGAATGCATCACTGGATTCTTAGATATACTTATAACACTGGTGTTATTACAGAATATCGAAATAGGCTCATCATATTCCACCTGTATGTTCTGCAAAGTTTGCTACATCTAGAGAACCTGTGCACAACATGCTGCTGCTACAATATACTTTGCTTATGCTATGAAAAACGACATTGAGGACTGTTTCTTGCTCAACCAGGATACCAGACAATCACCCAAGTAGAGACTGGTCCACTTGTATTTCTTCTATTATCAACACTTCCTTCTCAATCCGCATTTGTGTATGAAACTAGAGATGGATCATTTCCCTTTGGATACCATATTCCATAGTCTTCCGTTGCTTTGAGATATCTTAATATTCTCTTCACTGCTATAACATGTGTTTCCTTCGGTGCTGCTTGAAATCTTGTAACCTGTCCAACTTCTTGCATCACATCCGGTCTCGATGTTATCACATAGAGTAAACTGCCAATCATCGATATGTAGAGTCTCTGATATGAATCCTTGGATTTATCATGTTTTCTCAATTTGCAACTAGTTTGCATGGGAGTACTTACTGGCATGCAAACTACCATTCCAAACTTCTCTAAAGTTTCTTTTATATACTTGGTCTGGGAGATGAAAATAACTTTATCTCGCTGACATATGCAGGGTCCCAAAAATAAATACAACTCACCAAGTAATGACATTTCAAATTCATTCTTCATGTCTTTAGTAAATTTTTGACTCATCCTCTCATCATTATTTCCAAAAATAATGTCATCAACATAAATTTCAATTATCAATATACTATCTTGATTTATCTTTATGTAGAGATTGCTATCTGCATTGCCTTTCCTGAACCCTTGCTATTGTATATACTTGTCCAATCTTGAATACCATGCTCTGGGGGTTTGTTTGAGTCAATATAATGCCTTCTTCAATCTGCAAACATAATCTTCCTTTTCTGAAAGTATAAATCCTTATGGCTGTTCCATAGAGAATTCTTCTTTTAGTTCTCCATTTAGGAACAATGATTTTACATCCATATGATATACTTTGATTTTATTAGAACATGCATAAGCCAAGATCAGTCTGACTGCTTCCAATCTAGAAACTTTTTAAGTTTTATGGTAAAGCTGATGCATTTTTAACTTTATTACTGTTTAGCATAAACTGAACCATAACCATTTTGTAGCAACACAATGGCTGCAATAAACCAAGATCTCAATAAGAATAACCATGCACAAGAACACAAGAAGTATCCTGGAAAACCCTTCTCAACAAGGGAAGAAAATCCAACCAATCCTTTGCTATATTCTCAAGAGAAAGACCTCCCACACCATCACCAAACCTAGCACACAAAAGGGTGCTTCAATTCTCATAATTTCAGACCTCAACTTAAGAAATCATGAGATGACACAAATGATAAGTGTGTTTCCTCAATGAAGATTCACCTTTATTTATATAAGACTTATCACATAAAATGATGTGTCTATTGGCATAATAGGGTCAACATCAATAACTCAAAATATAATTAATAATTACCATATTAATTATCTTTTACATTAATGATATTTTACTTTATGGTGGGGCCGACCTGTACCCTTTACATCAAAAATAGGGTTACAGGTAAGTCTGACTCTTGGACAATATAGCAAGGGATCTCATACACCCACTAGTTCTCAACCACTAGGGGCACATGCATCTGTGCTTAGCCACATGGATGTCCACATCTCTATCTCAATGCGTCTCACAGGAGAATCATGCTCACTAGTGCTCAACCACTAGGATCACGTTCACCTATGCTCAACCACATGCACGTCCAACTTAGTAGATCGCTTTCTCACTGCGTCTCACAAGAGAATCACACTCAATAGTGCTCAATCACTAGGATCACGTTCACCTGTGCTCAACCACATGCACGTCCAACTCGACAGATCGCTTTCTCACTGCGTTTCACAGGATAATCATCTGGAGTATCACATCATCTCAACTCTCTGCACAGAGGATACCAATGTATCGTTTCATCTTCGTCTCAGAGAGAATGACATACCCAACTCATGGGCTTCCCCACACAGGGCCACACAACATCCCATCTCCATCTTAGAGAGGAGCCACACACCCAACTCATGGGCTTCCCTACACAAGGGTACACAACATTCCATCTCCATCTAAGAGAGGAACCACACACCCAACTCATGGGATTCATCACCCCACACAGGGGCACAACGTTCCATCTCCGTCTCAGAGAGGAACCACACACCCATCTCATGGGCACACCCAACTCATGGGATTCCTCACCCCACACAGGGGCACACAAAGTTCCTTTTCCATCTTAGAGAGGAACCACACATCCAACTCATGGGCACACCCAACTCATGGGATTTATCTCAAGTCGACTCACTCAGTCTATGTCCTAGAGAATGTCTCACGCAACTGTAGTCATAAACACTCCCTCTCAGCTAGGGAGGCATTCTCCATCAGGCCAAATCTTGTACGAAAGTACTCGAACTTTGTCTTGGCTGTAGTCATCAACACTTCCTCTCATCTAGGAAGGTATTCTCCACCAGGCCAAGTCTCTCATGAAAGTACTCGAACTTTGTCTTGGCAATCAGTTTGGTGAAGATATCTGCAATATGCTTATGTGTAGGAAGGTACTGCATGTGTATTTCTTTCCTCTACACCATGTCTCTGATGTAATGATATTTTATCTCAATGTGTTTTGATCTATTATGAAACATGAGGTTCTCAGAGATATTCACACAACTCTGGTTATCACAATAAATAATAATAGGATCCATCTCATGATCAAATAAATATGTTAGAAGCTTGCAAAGCCATACTGCTTCGCAGACTGCCATACTCAATGCTATATACTCTGCTTTTGTGGTACTCAAGGCCACATAGCTTTGTTTTCTGCTGCACCAGGAAACCATGGCAGACCCCAAGGTAAAACAACAACCATATGTGCTCTTCTGGTCCACTGTACTCCCTGTCCAATCTGCATCGGCATATCAGGTCTGGTGTTAACCAGATACATCAATGATCCAATCAACTCTCTGTAAGATGTGGATCAATCTCGCCTGAATCAGAAGAAGCCTCATACATCTTCTTCAAATTCATCATCATCGGTGTAGGCATGGATTCGCAGTACATCATCGTAAATCTATATATTTTCCTTAACTCTGGAAAATCTCATCAGTCTTCTAGTCCCAAGAAGTAGTGCATCATACCAAGGTCCATCTCGAATTCAAAATCCAATGTACGCTTGCATCCAAAAATAAGGCTTCTTTAATAGGTCACCAAAATCAGGCACCCATCACCAACAATGTGATAATATAGGTTGGGGTCAGCGCCGCTCTTGCTGAAGCCCAAACTTCATAAAGTATCCATCAATATTCTCGTACCACAAGGAACTGTATTTTCCTCTACCTCTAGCAGAGTCTGTTGAGCCCATGTAGGCCTCTTCCTGGCCTATTGCAATGTCTCTAGGAACCATCGGCTGGAGCTATGAGATCAATTGGATCAACTGCATCAATAACTGTCTCACTATGAATTGCTGAAGGGGGAGAAGGTACTGTCTCTTCTTCTAAAATAGTTTGACTCCCTCCGAGTCAAGTAACTCCCTCTGAAGTCGGAAGGGTGAACATATTCATTTTCTAGTGTTAATAACCTGGAGACATCCCATGTCTTCTCAGGTCCTCTACTACCTCTACCATACAATGTTGGACTCCCGTACTAGGATAATAACCAAGATGGCCTCCCATAGGGATAACAATCAAAATGGCCTCTTGTACTAAGATAACAACCAACAACAAAAATTGGACTCCCGTACCAGGGATCATGGTCCAAGTCATGAGGGCTCCCACACCAATGATAATACCCTGGAGTGTACATCAATGGAGATTCTTCTTTCTTACCATAGACTTAGAGGGTAAATTATGTATTTGTACTTCACTAGTTGCAAAACTAGTCTCCTAGTGACAAGGGCTCCAAGTCTAGTCTCCTTACTAGAACTTGAATATAACCCATGCTCAAAAGTTACACCACATCTGTAAACACGTCCTTGATTGATCGTAACATCACCATGTAATCCTCAGAGTTTCACTTCTCAACTCTAACTACAATCACCTTTCCCACACTTGACTTATCTTTCAGATTGTCCTCAGTTCATTCTCAACAATAGCTTCACCAACAAGATTTAACTTGTGATCTGAAAAGATCTTTTACTCGACTATGGTTGAGTTATTAATCATGTTTTGATTAACCAACTAGGAAGCTTTAAGAAAGAGGAAGAAGTCATAGAAGAAATATATCATCCATATGAATATGTACAGAACTGAAATGAAGCATAAAATAACAACAAACCATAACACCAATGTGATAACGGAGTTTGACAATCTCACCTACGTCTCCGGGCCTTTGTCTCAGTGGGTGAGGTTTTCTTATTTCTGTTCAAAGCTTAATAAGTACATCACAACAGTTCCAAAAGGTTACAAAACTGATATGGTCTTTTTCTACCAGATCTCTAGAGCCCAACAGAAGAAATGACACTTAAATCGGATGACCGAAGCTCCTAGAAATGGCCTGCAAAGGTGCTCTCCTCAACTTCCCTGCATAAAAATGGCTTTGGCTTGGAAAATATTCAGCATAAACCTGCTCTGAATCTCCTCTCATGGCCTCAATAAGGCCTGGTTTATATAGATATGAAGTTGGTAACCATCTCCCATCTTCCTCCCAATATCTGGCCTCAAAAAGGGCCCAATATCCCTCCAAAAGGGCCAAAAATCTCCAAAATTGTTCCAAAAATCATTGAAAATCCACTATTATAAAGTTACAAACCCATTTTGCAAAAATATAGGGCTAAGCCCCTCTGTCTTGGGTGCGCGCTCCCTTTGCATGGTCACATGAGGCCATGTGGCCAAGCTGTTGGATCATATTGTCATTGATGCCAATGGTTTGATTGATTGATGTCATTGATTGATGTCAAGTGATTGATTGATGTCAAATGATTGATTGATTGATGATTTATGTAATATAATATGTATTGTTCTTGATGAGAATGCATAGATGAAGATGGATCAATGAGTTGTCATTGATACATGATCGATGTGGTTCCATTGGTATATGATGCATTGTTGGAAAAATGTATAAATGACTCATTATTATCTTATCATGATTGATAAGGTGCACAAATGGATGAACTCCAAAGTGGTCCCCTTATGGTGAAAGTCCTCACGGGAAGACGCTTTGCGGATTGAGTTATCCTAGAAGAATGGTTGGAGGACCCATGCTTTCATTATTGTCTTATCATGATTGATAAGGTGTACAAACAGATGAACTCCAAAGTGGTCCCCTTATGGCGAAAGCCCTCATGGGAAGACGCTTTACGTATTGAGTTATCCTAGAAGAAAGGTTGGAGGACGCATGCTTGTATGAGGAATAACGAGATGAAGATCAAGGAAATTGTTGGTGAAACTATCCTAGATGGATAGTGCTTGTCATGCCATTTCTGGTGGTATGTGGAATGCCACATAACTCCTCCTGGTTTGAGAGTTATGGCCTTACGAAGATGAAGGACCCTCACATGAAGGCTTGAAGCCCCCAAAGTCAAAGAAGTCAAAGTGACCTAAAAGAAGAAATGATAAAATAAGGTGACAAAATCAAGAAGGAATATTTATGGAAAGTGGTTAACCCTAAAAATAAAGAAAATAGGTTAAGTGACCTAAAAATGGGTTAATATTATTTATTCAAGGTGGATTATTTAAATAATCAAGAGAAGTGACAAAATCAAGAAATGATAAAGTAAGGTGACAAAATCAAGAAGGAATATTTATAGAAAATGGTTAACCCTAAAAATAAGGAAAATAGG
>ML777594.1:864623-889742 GCA_009831015.1 Picea engelmannii | reverse complement strand
ACTGAGGTAACCAAGGATATCTAAGCCGAAATGATGAGGAAAGTGAAGAAAAGAAGGCCGAAATGCAAGGAAGGATAAATTCTTTTGATGGTGCTTTCTAAGGTATGTTATTTACAGGTCATCTCACCATTTTTGATATAACTTTTTTTATATAATGATTCAGATCCTTAAATTGCTATGAAAGTGAAAAAACATAGCCAAGTATCTGTGGTTAAAAATTCAGCTTGTGGGTCGTTTTATTTTGGGAGTTACACTCCGTGGAAAATAGGGTTTGTGGCTAGTCCTGAAACTAGACAAAATCAGGTGTTTCGGGTAAAAAAGTCATAACTTCTTCATAAAAGATCCAAATTCAGTGAGACCAATTGTGTTGGTTATATTACAGTATGTCGTATTCTCTTTAATAGTTTCAGATCTATTCATTAAATATTTTTTGCGGGGCACGCTCTACAAGGTCGCTCTCTAGAATAATCCAGAATTCAGCAAGGTATGCCATTTTTGCTATAACTCCTTTTATGAGAGGTTCCAAGTAGTGCCACTTGGAGGAATTGCACAAAACACACTGAAGAACATTGTGTATCAGTTTTAGATATTTTTTCAATATGTGTACAAAGTTATGATTATTTCAAGTTAGGGTTGTTGACTAATCCAAAACTAGTCATGGTTGAGACAAGCAGTTGATGAGTTGGCACATACATGAGGTGTATAGTTGATGATGTTGGTACATATTGATGAGTAGTTGACACATGATTGGTATATACTTGGTACATGGTTGGATGCACTTGTTTATGGTACAGGTTGATTACAGGTTGTTTGGCACAGGTTGGTGCATGGTTGATGCTCTTGTTTATGGTATAGATTGATATCTGTTGAGGATTGTTGCCTCATCTCAGTTAGTGCTGAGAATGCAAGCTGGGTCTTGCATATAGAGCTGGTGCTCTTGTAGAGTTGTACTCTATTCATTTGTTGTTGATAAACCCCAAGGATTGTAGTCCGTAATAAAAAGAAAATTGCACATACATCTTGTGTTCTTTGTGTTCATTGTGGTGATGACTTGTTGATGATATATTGCTGATATGTGCTCACATCTAACTGGTTATAAATGAAAAAAATGGGTAATGAATAAATTTTGAATGCTAATTGATGAGTTTTTGTGCAAGAGTGAAGTTTTGGGAAAAAGAGCCCCACACTCATTCACCCCCCCTCTAAGTGTGGTGGGTGTGTCCAACACAAGCGCCAACCCCGTAGGGGCTGTGCGCTGGCCCCTCCTCCGTAAAACCAGGTCACATTGCGCAATATAGTGGAATCCTGAGACTGCGGGCTTAACCCGCGCAGATATCGTTTGGAATCGGGTCTTATGGTGGGCATACTGTAGAGCCTGAAAACTGTGGGCTTATCCCCATACTTCCGCGCCAGGGATCAAAACCCGGGTCATATGGAAACAACACCGAGAACCATGGCTGCAAGTTATAACCGTGCCAACATATATCACATAGCATGGTCCCATGGCACGATCGTGTGGAGTATGTTTCGACGAGGGTGCTGGGGCCTAGCCCCAGCCCTGAGTTCCTCTAGACATAACTCTAACCAAAGTTAAATACATTTTTCAACGTATATATAACAAGCACCAAGCACAGGAGGGCTGGCTAGCCTTACCTGCCAAGTCACTAGCCCACAACGAGGTCACCAGTTCAAACCTCATGGAGTTCCAAAACATTTTTCAAAACCTTATCCCACGATTGGGTGCCACGTGGAAACCCATGTCTGGGCCATCTGACACCACACCACTTGCCCACATCATCTGCCACGTGTCTGAAGCTGGATGGTCCACCTGTCTGCCACATGTACCTGCCTTGTCATCTTACTTGCCAGTCATCATCTGCCACATGTTTCCATATGAGCGTGCCATGTCATCCATATAGATGTGCCACGTCAGCTGTACGAGTGTGCCATGTGTCACCTCCCGGTTGGTCCACCTTTACCTGCCACATCATCAATCCATACACCCAGTCAACCTACCACATCAAATGTATAGACCTTGCTATGTCTGCACCAACTGTGCTGCCACGTCCTCTGTACGACCTATACAGTCAGCTGCAACGTGGCACTGTACGGACTATACAGTTAACATTTTTTTTGCTTATTTGGTAAAACGAACAGATCGCCATAACTTGAGTATACAACGTCCATTTGATCCCGTTAAAGTCGCGTTGGGTTTGTATCAACGAGGCTTACACACACGTCTGTTTTGAAGCCATTCTGAGAAATTTGATTTTTAGGCCTTTCTGAGCCCCATCAAGCTCCTGGATCCGAATCTGGATCAACTTGACCTCAAAACTGATGTCAAAACAGTCTTCAAAGTGTTTTCCAATCTATTGTCAACACTGTTTATCAAAACTGTTATCAAAATAGCTCTGTAATAACTCTTATACTCGACCCTAGTTTTGCCTCAGAACACAACCCTTAAATTCGCCTTCAGATTTACCTGGAAACTTATACATGAAGTCTGTGTTGGATTACTGAGAGGGGGGGTGAATCAGTAATAGCGTAATTATAATCCTTTTTCTCCAAATAATCCAAGTGTTATATCAATGCATAATTATTATCCAATAATGAGAAATAAGAAATGAACAATCACACACATACACAGTACACCAGTGTTTTACGTGGAAACCCAAATCGAGAGAAAACCACAAAATTATTTATCTTATATGTCTTGAAGAATTACATTCAATGGAAGGAGGCTCCAACCCCCTAGTTTCTCAGGCTACAAACTGAGGGAGGATCCAACTCCCCAATTCTCTGGCTACAACCCCCTATGTTCTCTGGATACAACCGGAAGGTGGCTACAACCACCTGTCCTTGGCCCGTCCAACCACCCTGAAGTAGAAGTAGAATGATGGAACCACTATCACACTATCACTGTGAGATATACTGCTGTAAACATGTACCAATAAACCTTAACCATGCATCAACCATGCATAAACCTGTACCTCAACCTGTACCATAAAAAAGTGCATCAATCATGCACCAACCTGTACCAAACAATCTGTAATCAACATGTACCAAGTATGTACCAATCATGTGTCAACTACTCATCAACTATGACTCATCAATATGTATCGACATCATCAACTATACACCTCATGTATGTGCCAACTCATCAACTGCTTGTATCAACCATGTACCCAACATGTACCTTAATCAAAAGACCTCATCAATTTCATAATACAAATATGATTTGTAACTCTGTAATAGACCTGGCGTATATGATCACATACATGCAAACCTTCCTTAACTTTGACAACAAGAGACTAGCATCTTCATCAAACTTCTCACATGACTAGTTTTTGGATTAGTCAACAACCCTAATTTGAAATGATGATAACTTTGTACCTATAATGAATAAAGATATGAAACTGGTACACAATGTTCTTCAATGTGTTTTATGCAATTCCTTTAGGTGTCACTACTTGGAACCTCTCATAAAAGGATTTATAGCAAAAATTGCATACCTAGCTGAAATCTGGCTTATTCTAGAGAGCGACCGTGTAGAGCATGCCCCGCACAACATATTTGTTGAATCAATTTGAAACTGTTACAAAACATACTACATACTGTACTATAACCTATTGGGTATGTGTTATATTCTTTTCATGAGTAGTAGTGTCATTTTTTTCCTCGATAAACGTGACACTTACCTCGAGAAATGTGTCATGTATTTAGGTGGTTTTTCGGCACATGGTTTTTGCCGATGGTTTTCTATTTCCAGTTAAGGAATTAGGGTTTTGGACTAATCCAGGTCATTGGGTTAGGGTTTTGGATTCCGCTGGCTCCTATATTTATATTGTATTGTAAGCAATGTAACACCTTGAATGAATATAGAATATGCTGGTTTTCTCGGTTTGGGTTTCTAGGGGAAAAATCTGTGTAATGTTTGTATTTTCCATTGTATATTTTCTGTTCTTTTGTGAATATATGTTTGTAGTAGATATTGTAAAAGGTTAGGATTTACATAACGAACACAATTGGTTTCACTTAATTTATATATGTTATGAAGAATTTATGACATTTTTACCTAAAACACCTGTTTTTTATTAGTTTCATGACTAGCCACAAACCCTATTTTCCACGGAGTGTAACTCAAAAAATACAACGACCCACAAGATGAATTTTTTACCACAGATACTTGGATATGTTTCCTCAATGGAATAACAATTTCAAGGTCTGAATCATTTTATAAATTTTTTATTGCGAAAATGGTGAGATGACTTGAAAAAAACATACCTTAGAAAGCATCATGAAAATAATTTATCTTTCCTTGAATTCCGACCTTATTTTCTTCACTTTCCTTAGAAATTCGGATTAGATATCCTTTGGTTACCTCAGAAACCTATAGGTATTCAATATTTTCAAGCGTGTCTTAAATGAGAGAGCCTTGCCTCTTATTTATACTCTCCAAGTAGCTTCCTTAAAAATATCTTCTAGGTCACTTTACCCACTTTCTTTATTTTAGGGTTAACCCACTTCTAATTTCTCCATTAAATTTATTATTGAATTAATTTATTTTGTATTCACTTTGAATTATAGTACACTCATCACTTTACTTTATTATTTACCTTCTAAAATCTCTTAAACCACTTGGACTACTTTGACCTTTTGGGGCTTCTAGATGACATGTGAGGGTCCTTCAACTTCGTACGACCATAACTCTCAAACCGTGAGGAGTTATGTGACGTTCCACATACCACCAGAAATAGAATGACATGTAATATCCATATAGAATAGTATTACCTTCAAATATGTCAAAAATAATACCGTTATCCATCAAACAAACTTGGGTCCATTACCCAAACCTGGGTTCTCCAACTTCACATGGTCATAACTCTCTAACCGTGAGGAGTTATGTGACGTTCCACATACCACCAGAAATGGCATGAAAAGAACTATCCATATAGGATAGTTTCTATGACAAATTCATTATCCTTCATCTCATTATTCCACAATTAGGCATGGTTTCTCTTACTTCGTAAAGCGTCTTTCCGTGAGGGATTTCACCATAAGGGGACCACTTTGGAGTTCATCCATATTTACTTCTTTTCAACCATGAAAAGACAATAATGAGTCATCTTTACATCAAACAATATTGGGTCCATTACCTAAACTTTTGTGCTGCGGAGATTTCTTCAAGGGTTGACATCAATGACAACCAACCTTAATCAACATTCTGCCCCATATTTGTTGCCTCATATTGACTACAGTGCTGTATACTCGTCCAACTGCCTGTAACATTTTCATTTTTCTGCAAGAGACATCCCTTTATTCTATGTTGGTGGAATTCCCAATTCCAATGAATATGAGGCATTCAATCTGGGGTCACAGTGGGTGTGATACCTAAAATGTAAATCATCAAGTGTTATCACTCTACTTCTATCAACACATTCTGTTACATTCTGCCATGTCATTCCTAAGTGAACACCTCTAGGGTGGTTACCTTCTTCATTTTATCATGCTGTAGACCAAGCCCATAATTCTTCTTGAAATAAATGTGATGTATCTTGACAACTACCAAAAGTTTAATGGCTATGATAACCAGAACATTCCTGTCTTTAAATGCCCAGAGAAAACCCTCCCCATTTTTTTGTATCAATTCAAAGTCAACAGTATGTACGATATCCAACAAGTAAGCTCGAGTCGCCTTCAATGCTGCCTCATATTTTCACTCAGACAGAGAGGATACTCGTTTTAAGAGAATGATAGTGTCCTTCGCGAATTCCTCCATTATGAACTAAAACACTATATAAAGGTCCCACACACTTCCATATTGTTAGGGGAAAGATATTCTCCATTATCCTTATCTAAGTTAAGAAGCAAGGAAACTCATATCTGTTATTTATGTTTATCATTGAAGCACTTAATATTCGTATGCAGATGAGATTTTTCATCCTCCTCTACTTTGTGATCATTTTCCTGTGGTTTTCCCATGAATCCATCCTTCAAGTGCTCTGCTATATCTTCATTTTTTGTTTTCTCTCATCAGTCATCTTGAGCTAATCTTCCAGTCGGAGATTGGTCGGAACAATGGCCGACGACAAACTCTTCACCAACACTTCCTCCACGATCTCCTCTGCTACATCTCCTTTAATGTTCCCATTATTTTCGCGGGAGGAACCCCCCCAACGCATCGCTACTCGTGGACTTCGAACCATCGCCACTCCCTGATTTCGAGCACAAGTAGCCCAGACGATAATCCTGATTAGCCTCATTCTGCTTGCGTAACAAATTCCAAAGCCTGAGTAACGATGCATGGTTTCCATGGGGAGGACATGGGTTCAAAACTCCACCCGTGAGTCTTCTCACGAGACTCTGTGAAGAAAACGAATGCTATAACACCTTAAGCATCGCAACGAAAGGTTCCCTTAGTCTTTCAGTAAATTTATGTGTGTCAAGTGGAATATTTGTATGTGTTTTGCAGATCGATCAGAGTTCACCAGAGCCCGTGACTAACATCCTACTAAACCCTCAATCGATCCTGCGACCATCTCTATGCTTAGATGGGGTCCGACCCCTTTCTTAGCAGTACACAAACTTCCGTAGAAAGAAGAGATTCGACCCTCAATTTAACCATAGATTTTAAGGAGAGGTTCGGTCCTTCCTTAACACTTGCAACAAGGATTTTAGTAGCCCTTCAAATCCCCACAGATGCCTTCTTTTGACTATGCAAGTGGTCATATTCAGGACCCGCTTTGATACCATGTTAAGTTTTATGGTAAAGCTGATGCATTTTTAACTTTATTACTGTTTAACATACAATGAACCATAACCATTTTGTAGCAACACAATGGCTGCAATAAATCAAGATCTCAAGAAGAATAACTATGCACAAGAACACAAGAAGTATCATGGGAAACCCTTCTCAACAAGGGAAGAAAACCCATCCAATCCTTTGCTATATTCTCAAGAGAAAGACCTCCCACACCATCACCAAACCTAGCACACAAAAGGGTGCTTCAGTTCTCATAATTTCAGACCTCAACTTCTGAAATCACGAGATGACACAAATGATAAGTGTGTTTCTTCAATGAGGATTCACATTTATTTATATAAGAATTATCACATCAAATGATGTGTCTATTGGCACAATATGGCCGACCTCAATAAATCAAAATATAATTAATAATTACCATATTAATTATCTTTTACTTTATGGGTGGGCCGACTGTTGTGTTGGTTTTGTCACTTGGGTGAGCAAAACAACAACACTTGCATGCCTATTTGGGCCTGCTAGACAAGACAAAAGTTCATGAGTGGTTTAAAAAATCCAAACACATGTAATAAACAAAGAAACAAACTAAAACAACTAAGAAATAAAAGTTAGAATGCATGAGAAACTTAGAACCATAAAAAATCAACCAATGACCAAGATAATGCTACCAATGGATGACTATATTAGTAGGGAAAACACTGTAGATAAAAGTGAGGACTTATGAGTGCCCTCTTCCTCCTTGGGAGGGATATTGAGTTCCCTAATGGAGAGCTCTTCTTACAATGGAAGAAAAATGACAAATGGTGAAGATAATTAATGCTTATTCCCTCAAGAGGTGAGTGCTATGGCATATTGTAATGATGCTTGAACACTCCAAGGAGAAAAGAAGATTCTCAAGAGATAATTGAGACAACATAACAATACTATGAATATCTTGGTTTCTTACTACACCCATGGATCTTATTTATAGCACTTTTTCAAGGAAAAATGTAATTGGTTTTTGGTGTGAACAAGGGGCCTTTTAGGGAACCCGTTGGTCCTTGACCATACCCCCATTCAGATTTCACTAAGATATGGAGGTCAAATCAGGTTGGGAGTTGGTCCATAAGTGGTTGGGGGGCCGATAGGAACCATAAATGCACCATTCATAGGAGTGTGTGACTTTTTTCGTACACAGTCGCGTATTTGGCGCATTGTGCACTTTGAGGGCTTTTTTGGCCCGCACACTGTGCGCGCACGCTTCCTTTGGTGAATTTGCGCATGCCATTTTTTCCCCAATTGTATAGTTTTTTCCTTTTGAAATGTATTATAGTGTTGTAGGTGAACTAATTGCTGTTGGCATTGCTGTGTTTCTATAACCATTTGCATGCGATGCTGCAGATAATATTTCAGTGATAACAATTGCCCCCCGATGTGTGAGGTTAGGAGCATACGTATATCCGAAATACATCAATGTTTATTTTACTAAGAGTGCCATTGTAATGAAGAGTGTTGAGAGGAGCTACAAGAGTGATCCGCCGGAGTGAGAGGGGAAACTGTGGGACCAAAACCTTTCTCTAGGGAGAAAAAAGAAAATCTATGTACAAACAAGGCAGACATGCCCCATGCTCGTGTATTGTAACCAAAATGTGAGATGGTAACTGAAGATGTATGTTGGTTTAGATAACTGCAGCGCCCTCCGGGGCGGTTGATAATGACAAATGATAGTTTTGGGTGGTGAACATAGTCTGAAGTGAGGCAAGGACGCCTGTAAGAAGTGTCGATGACTCGTAGGCATTGATGGCCTAACAAATTCATAAGTCTTCGACTTGTATGAAACAACTGCAATAGTTGCATAGTAATACCCACTGTAACATGAGAGTTTGCTAGAGTCGAATGTTAGGGGGGTCAATAAAATCAAAGAGAAATGATGATTCTCTCCGTGCCATCCGAGACTCCTCATTGTGAAGGCAATGAGAGTCAAGATACTGTCGCCCTTCTGGAAACCGTGCTGATGTCGACAGAAAGGGAGACACGACTCCAAGAAGCAAAGGGATTCGTGAAATCCACTGAGATGAGATCAGGTACTGATAGATAACAGGAATGAAGTCAATATGCGGTGAGACTCAAGGCTTCCCTTGGTTGGGGAATTTTGAAGGGGGATTGGCAGTAACCATAAAACCGTATCTAGTGTCAGGGGGACGACTAGATATGGGGTTAAACTGTGCCAGAGGCTAACATAGTGGAAAAAATCAGAGATCACGAGTACATGGACTTGGGATACTTAGGGTTTATGAATGATGTCGTAATGAATAGAGAGAGTGGATTCCCAAACCAAGGGCGACATGGGTTTCTTTGCCGGGAAAAAAGAAGGTCATCAAGGGCGATGACAAAAAGCTAAGTAAATGCTGGAAACAAAGGCTTTTTACAATTACCAAATAAATAAAGAATAATTTGGGATGAGTGTATAGATACAGAAACAGGTGCCCTAGTGCAAGATGGCTTGGCCTGTGAGGGTGCAAGTTGCGAAGAGAACTGGTGGAGGGTGGGGGCCCCATGGCTGGGTTCCTGTATGAGGTATATGAATGGAGGGAAATCTGCAGATGGGAAAATTGATGGTGGATGAGATGGAGGGATAATGATAATGTGGAGGTGAATTCAATAGAACTGAGATGATATAACTTAGGATCCCATTGGGAAAGCTAGAAATATTATGAGAAGAAGTATGTGGTTTATTCTCGAAAGTGCATGAGACTATTGGGATTCCCATCCCTAGGGGGTGAAATCAACATGAGTGTCAAGTTGCCGAGGGGAAATATGAATGGGACAAATCATATGGGGGAGAGTACTACCGGGTGACAGTACTAAAATGTAGTAGAGGTGACAGTACTGCAGAGCCAAGTGTAAGGACCCTAAAGGTAAACGACAGAGGGTGTGACTAGGAGATGCAATTGATGTACAGAGGGAATAATTACATGCCAGTGTCGAACATATACCTGAAGGGGCTATGTCATTGTGATGACCAAGTATCTGCACACATAAAAACAATGTACCCGACGTGAACAATATCTGATGATAAAGAACATATAACATCTATCTGATAATTTGGAACATGAGCATGCGTACCTGAACGTGACGTGAGAAAAATGCTCCCCTCGGGCCAAGTTCAAATGATGAACCGAATAATGTGACTATGTATATGGTGGGACCAGGATCCCATGGTTGAAAATGGAGGCTTGGGGCTCCTGTAACTAAGTGTGGAAGTTTTGGCAAAATGGACTACATATGACTGGTGGGCCCACAATGCCACCACATTTGTACCTGTTGCTAAAGTGAGAGCATTTGGAGGAGATTTGGTGATTATGGGAGCTCGAGTCAACCGATATGAGAGTTCCAAGAGTCATGTTAGTGGTCCCATCCTTCTTCATGGTGTGAGTTTTGTAGAATTGAGTTAGGGGGGGTATGGAGGGCCGTACAAGGGTAGGTTTAGGGGTGGGCCCACTAATGTGCGGTAGAAGGAAGAATATCTACGTGAAGATGCACGGGTATAACTCCATCTCCCTCACATAATGTGCGGTTGTGATTGACACAACCACACATGGGGGCACGGGGCATGGAAAAAAAGGTGTGCATGAGATGCATGCCTATTATGTTGAAAACTGCACACTATGCACAATTATTTCTCAGACAACTTCACATCAGTGCGCAACTGTGTAGAGGACAAGTGTGCACCTATCGGGGTGAAAATTGCACATTGATGCGTAAATTTTTCTCAGATAGATGTGCATTAGTGCACGACTGTGAAAATAACAGGCGTGCACATGTGCGCACCTGTATGGGTGAAAATCCGTGCATTGGAGGCAAGGCTAAGGGTGTTTGAAAGTTTGAATTTTTTGATGTTCTTGATGGATGATGAGGGATGATCAAGTGTTTTTGTCTGGATGTAGGTGATCATCTTGTGAGTAGAGAGTACTATGCTATTCCACTGGAGAGAGAGAGACTGGGAGTGTCTCTGAGAGGCGATGAGAGAATAGTCGGGCATTCATAGACACTTGGCAGTCTGTGGGTTGCTCACATTCTTCCACTGTCCCTTGATATGATCGCATGAGTTCATGCTGCAATATCTTATAGCTATGTGGAGCACTAACCTGCAATGTTTCATCATCAGGGGACAACAAATGACATTCTTGACGATCGAGGATGTCTATTTTCTAACGAGGCTCCCATTCAGGGGGATGGCCCTTCCTGCTGACCCCTAGCTGTCGGAGGATGAGAGAGTGGTTGAGTTGGTGTGTCACCACTGCTCAGGACTGAACCCGATGTCAGGTTCAGTAATTATATTTGAAGTGATTGATGAGCTCTTAATAGAGTGCATCGCCACCGTGGTGGTGAGGATCTACAGATCCTTGACAACTCAACGGATCACAGGAGGTCAACTGAGGATCATGGAGAGGGTTTTGGATGGGGACCATTTTTCTGGGGGGATGATGTTTCATTCCAGGATGATGGGGCAGATTCACCGGTGTCTGACCACAGATTCCGGTGACTTTTCATTTAGGTTGATCCTGGTGGCCTAATTTTTGGAGAGGGTGCCCCTTTTGCGACCTAAAATTTTGCTAGCGCCTGCAGGACCACGAGAGCCTCGTCTGATGCGGTGGGCCCATGTGATATCTCAGCATGGGGGAGGAGAGGGTGGCCATTAATTCATGACCACGGTGGCACACGTGTGGCAACATATGCCACAGGTGAGCCTACGATATCCATACGGTGGGATGGACTATCGTCATGACCCTGACATGATGCTGCCTTCTAGGGAGGACCAAGATCAAAGAGTTATGTTTGTGTGTTTATGTTTTGTAATTTTGATAGAGTAAAATATGATTACACATGTATATATAGATACTGACTCTACCTTTAGTGTCTTTTTGCCGATGTGGGGCCCTGAGGCTGCGAGGCAGAGATGGTCGGGGATCCGACTCGTCAGGGACCAATGCGACCGCCACGTGTAGAGCTTCGAGTAGGACAGAGGCACAGATGGGATGATGCTGGTGCTGGGCCAACACATGCACCCTCGACAAGATAGAGGCAGATACTGGATGATGCTGGTGCGAGACCAACGCATGAGTCACAGACAACAACCAGAGGGATGTTGGAAAACCTGTGCCACCGCTTTGAGCAGGTGTTGTAGGGTGTCCCAGAGGTGATGTGGGACCACATTTAGGACGAGGAGGTCTTGGAGAAATGTGTGGGCACACCTGCTGAGTGGCAGACTCTGAACTGTCGGGTAGCTGTAGCGGGGGAAACGATGACTGGTCGACTGCCCCCTAGACCGGGAGGCCCCCCAGCTGGTGGGGCTCCTCCAACTGATAGAGGACCTGGGGGGGAGCTTTGGGGGCACCATGAGTTCCAGGTTTTGTTTTTGTATAGGCTTGCGAGCCCATTTTGTACAGGGTAGTTGATACCCATTTTGTACAGGGTAGGGGGTACCCATTTTGTACCAATAGGGGTGGGGGACTCACTGACCTGTGGGCGATGTATTTTGTATATTGTAAACATTTATGACACTATTTGATGATACATATATATATATATATATATATATATATATATATATATATATATATATAGATGGACATATATATTTGGATCATTCATGTCTACATGTGTTTGATGTTGTTTGATGATTTATGGGGTCGTTTCTATATGCTATGACAAATGTATGGTGCTTATGTATATGTCATGATGTTTTAATGTGATAAATGCCAATCTAATACTAGGTTAGCCATGTTATCTACTATTTGATTAAATTGTCTTGGAATATGTGTAAATGTGATTGAATCAAAGTTGTGAGATAGTAGTCTAACTTGCAGGTATTTGCGAAAGAGGCAAGAATCATAGACACAATATACATTGTTGAGCTGCAGGATGACGAGATGGGAATATAAGAAAACGCTAAGGTGACGAATGTGGCGGTGACTGGCCTCAGTGAGGAGAACAATTATGATGATGTCTTTAGCTTGGTTGTTGGTGGTTGAGCTAGAACATATGCCACTGGAGTGGAGAAACACATATGAGGGGGTATAGAGGGCCCAAGTGATCGAAGCGAGATTCTGGGTCCAGCGGCTGGCATCGTCAGCGTAACCGATGTGGTAGGTGCATAGAGGATACATCTGTCAAAAACAAGGATGGTAGATCAAACATGAGGAGTGGTGGTGAAAAATAAGACTAAAAAATCTACAAATGCGTACAAAGAAAATCCTAAGGTAGAATGGCTATGCTTAGGCGTAAAACTTCTTTAGGTACAACCCGTTGACGGGTTCTTTGAGAGGGTAGCCTTCTGGAGAGGCCAGGATGTATGCCCCCTTATTGAGGCAGTGTTGGACAATGTAGGGTCCATGACATAAGGAATCAAATTTCCCATGGCCAAGGGTATCATGGGCGATATCGTAGGCTAAGACAAGATCCCCTTCGCTGAATGAGCGGAGTTTGACATGGTGGTCGAAGGTGGAGTTGCACTTTTTTTTGGTTGCCTCATTGTTCTGTAATGAAGATCAACGATATTCATACAATGATTCTAAGGTCAACAAGTGCTAATCCATTGGAGCAGTGTCAGGTAATATCTCGATGGAAGTGAGTAACGTGGGAATTTCACACTCGATAGGGAGGGTGGCTTCGATCCCATAGACGAGGTGAAACAATGTAAAACCGGTGGTAGTCTTGACTGCCGTACGATAAGCCCATAACACAGAAAACAACATATGATGCTAGTTGGTCTTATGTTTGTTGATGGTACATTGTAGCATGGTTTTGAGGACTTTGTTGACAACCTCGACCTGTCTATTAGACTGAGGGTAGTATGGGGAGAAAAATTCATGGGATAAGCCTAACATTGAGGAGATTTCCGCAAAAATCTCATTCTCAAAGTGTTTACCGTGATCATACACTAACTATAGTGGGAATCTGAATTAGGTAATGACATGGTTGAATAAAACACGCGATGCCGTGTCAATGGTATTGTTGAAAGTGGGCATGGCTTCGACCCATTTAGTAAATTAATCTACTGCCATGACAATGTACTTGTGTCCATTACTAGATGGAGGATTGCAAGTCATAAAGTCTATGCCCCATTTGCAGAAGGGGCCAATGGTGATGACTAGATGTAGAAGAGACGGTGGTGCTCGCGCTTTGTTTGCATAGAGGTGGAATTTGTCGCATTGCTTGATAACATGGATGCAATCATGAAACGATGTGGGCCAAAAGTAGCCTACTCGAATGATTTTTTGGGTGGTGGACATACTTGATAGGTGACCACCACAAGCGCCACTATGGAAATTGTTCAAGACTCTATAAACTTCGTCGATGGTCAAACATCGACGAAGGATGGTGTCGACCTCGCGTCTATAAAGAATGTCTCCGATGAGGAGATATCGAGGGGCTAATGAAGAATGCACTAACGATCATCTCAGATGAGATGAGACCCAAACTTTTGTGTCCGAAGGTAGATGAGAAGGTCGCCATACCAAGGATCATCGAAGGGGATGAAGAAAAGGTGTTCGTCGGGGAAATCCGTATTGATGGGGGAGGCTTTTGCGTTCGAGTGAAAAACCGTAATGAGTTCGGCGAGGAAAAGCACTTACTTGCTTTTGGGAGTTGAGAACTCTAGGTCATATTCTTGGAGGATGACGATCCATTGGGAAAATTTTCCATTAATTTGCCGACGACTAAGAAGGTACTGCATGGGGTTGGAATCTACTATGACCTTGGTAGTTTGAAGTAGGATATAATGGCGTAGCTTTTGGACTGCAAGGAAAACAACTAGGGAGAGTTTATCATCATGATTGTACTTTAGGGGTGGCCCTAAAATATTTTTACTGATGTAGTAAATGACGTGTTAATGCCCATCTTCCCCTAGTTGGACGAGGATTCCTGATACTAAGATAGTTGAGGCTGACAAGTAGAGGATATAATCATGATCATAGTATAGAGGAATAATCAAAGGGGAATTGGATAAGGTGGATTTTAAGTCATCAAAATATGTTTGAGCATGTTCATCCCATTAGAATGGGATATCATGATGTGGAAGGCGGAGGAAACCATGCGCGTGAGTGGCATAGTCTGGGAAAAAGTGACGTAAAAATTTGTCTTTTCCTTGTAAGCTCTGCAATTGATGTAAATTCCTTGGTGGTGGAATTTCTGTGATAGATTGGACCTTGATGGGGTAGACCATGATGCCGTGTTGGGAGATAATGAACCCAAGAAGGCGTCTGACAGTGATGTAAAATACACACTTGAGGAGGTTCAATCGGATATTATACTGGAGACACCTTTGGAAAATAATGCGTAAGTCATCTAAATGATGAGTTCACTTTTTGGATCGAGCAGTGAGGTCTTCGAAATAAGCGAGGATGATGCGAGCAAGATCATGGAAAACATAAGTCATGGCCCATTGAAATGTAGAACCTGTGTTCTTGATTCCAAAAGGAATGACACGATAAGAAAAGGTACCCCAAGGGGTAGTAAAACAATTTTATATTGATATGATAAATGGATTTGGATTTGATTGTAGCCGAAGAACCCATCCACGAAGGACAATGCTTCATGGCCGGCACAATCATCAATAATTTGGTCGATGAAAGGAGTTGGAAATTAGTCTTTGGGACAAACATGGTTGAGATCGCGAAAGTCTGTGCAAGCGCGAATGGTGCCCTATGTTTTGTTAACAGGGACGGGGTTGGATACCCATGAAGTGTATGCAATGGGGTAGATGAACCCGACAGAGCGTAACTTGTCAATTTAGACTTTGATAGCCACTGCTTTGGATGGTTGGAGGGGGTGTTTCTTTTGACGTAATGAGGAGACATCTGGCCAAGTGTTGATTCAATGTTCGACGATGGAGGGATCAAGGGAGGGCATCTCTGTATATGACCATGAAAAAATGTCCCGGTGTTCCTGAAAGAGGGATTTGTAAGCCGTGTGTTCTTTCGGGGATCATGCAGCGCCAATGGTGATTTCCTTGATGAATCATGGTTTGATGGAAATGTCAATATTGATAGTGGGGGAAATTTTGGCCATATTGCCTTCTTCAAAAGAATTTAGGGTAGGGATAGGATTGTTGAACCAGTGTATATTCCCTGAAGGGATAAAATCCTTGGTTTTGATTGCTCACATGGAGGTTTGGGTAGAGGGGGAAAAGGCATCCTGCGAAAGAAAAAATTCTCTATGATGGAGCGCATTCCATGGGAAATCAAGGG
Source organism: Picea engelmannii (assembly GCA_009831015.1). Lineage (NCBI taxonomy): Eukaryota > Viridiplantae > Streptophyta > Pinopsida > Pinales > Pinaceae > Picea > Picea engelmannii. The sequence goes on along the minus strand of ML777594.1, from coordinate 873,749 downwards.
TAGTGAGTTCTTCCAGGATGTATTCGTCGCAGTGAAAAATGTGAGAACACAATGGATCTTGGGAGAGGATAGGGGAAAGTGTCAAAGTGTGATTTTCATCTAATGGTGAGGATGAAGACGAGATATCGTGTACAGGGTGCGAGGGACCGCTAGACATAAAGTGAATGTCATGATACTGTGGAGAGTGCCTCGTTTGCCCAGGTCTTGATGATGAAATGTATCAAATATCTGTAATGTGAGCCTTTGTAGAAGGTGTTCGAGCGAGCTCTGGCTAAGATGTTTGGTGTACTGCGACTAAGGTTTGGCAAAATTGAGGTAGAGCTGGGAAATGATGAGTATAATGGACGTATTATGAACATATGGCACAAGCAAATTTGGTTCACAACCTTTTATTTCCTGCAATGGAGGACTCTAGAGTAGTAGTGGACGTACTCAGTGGAGTGTTGAAAAATGTGGTTGCTCTAGGGAGTTGGATCATATTTTGTAACTCAGGAAGAGTAGGGCATCGATTAGTGGGGTGCCCGTCTCTTTTTCACAATGTGCAAGGAGGTTGAAATCGGGGAGGAAGTGGAGCTGTGGGATTTTACTTCTTTCGTCTGCCCCTAGCAGTGACATAGGTTCCTACAATGGGGGGGGGAGATGGTGGTGTGGTAGGAGCATGCACTGGAATTTGCATCGGTATTCCCTCTGTTTGAGGAGGGAGAGATGGTTGAGGAACCATAGAAGGTGTGTGTAGATACCAGACAGGGATGGCAAGCACCATTTTAGGAAGGGTAAGGGTTGCAACTACCTAGAATGATTGGACTCTAGGTGGGGGATAGAAGAAGGGAATTTGGGTAATGGCTTGGGGGACTATCTCCCAAACCAGGATTTTNGGGGGGGGGGGGGGGGGGAGATCAAGGATAACTAGTGTAGTGGGGTTCTTAGGGGATTCTTGAAATGGTTCATCAAATGGTGGAATGTCAATGTGAGGGGAGGCCTCATTGGATGGAATGGTGTCTTTGGTATCTGTTGCATTAGAATATACTACACACACTTGTGATGAAGGGTGTAGGAGGGGTGGCACTCCATGATATTCCCCCAACAAGGATGGATCTTTGAAAACTTTGGGACCCATGTCAATGACTGAATAAGCGTCCAGGCTAGTGCAGACAAGGGGAATAATTTTATCAATGTTGGCATAATGGTTAGGATCATAATGTGTGATTTGGTCGATGGTGACAATATTCCCGTTGTGGGGGAAAATCATCATTCAAAACACAAAAGAGGCCACCGGCTTCATAGAGTACATGTAGCTATGTCCAAAAAAGATATTGTAATTGAGTGGGGTGTCGATAACTTGAAATTGAATGAGGATGGTTTTCCCCTGAGTTTGACGGGGACATTTTGGAAGAGCCCTTCATAGGTTCTCAGGGTGATGGTGGATGGTACTAGCTCAGGGGAGCCAAGTTTTTTCCATACTAATTTGGAAATGATGCATGTGGATGGACCTTCATCAATGATACATCGATGCACTGTGATGTTCCAAATCTTAACTGGTATCTAGAAAGATTCTATAGCAGCAAGGTGTGGTTCTCCGATATCTAGATCGAAGGTGATGAGTCTAGTACCAACTGGGTCGACTGCCCCCAAGGCAAAAAGAAAGGATTTCCATTGAGTTGGATAGGTTTGGAGGACCTCCAATACATACATGGCTGCAAGAGATTGAGATAAGTCGTCGAACAAGCTGTAGTTATGGGCCGCCCTAGCATGAGGGTTATTGACATTCCATTGTAAAGTAACGCGGGGTATGTGAATGTTTGGTTCAATTTTAGGGTGTGGAATCATCAAGGCTTGTTCAGCTGTAGCTGGAATCACTTCCAAAGTGGTGGGAGTAGATTCAGGGGGAACACCATACTAGAAACCATTTGTTTGCAAAAGAATTTCTTCTTCACTGGTAAGGAGGATGTTGCGATCGACCATATTTCTAGGTTGCATGGGCCCTAGATTTTGATAGTGCCCCATGTGGGGTGGAGCAGGGTGTACCTCATGTTGGGTATTCATCACACCTTGGTGGGGAATAGGGTTTTGTAACAAGGCCGGGGGTGGATGTTGCAAGTACTGTTGTGGGGCCTGTTGAGGGGCAGGTGGCGCTGGAGGATGTGGCACATTCATGGATTCTTTCATCCGTTTGAAGTCAACAATTTGGGGGAAATGGTGTGTATAGTGTCCATACTCACCACATAGAGCATAAGGGAAGTTATTCCAAAGACTGTTGTTGTTTTTATTCCCTTGGCGTTTTTTTTTTATTGTCCCCTTGGGGGTTTTGGTTTTCTTGGTTTGGATTTCCCCCAATGGGATGGTTGGGTTGGGGGTTATTTCCGCTTGGTCCTGGGTTATTACTATTTCAGTTTTTTCCTTTATTTTTGGCATTATTCGGCTGATGAGACTGATTTTCTATATTCAATTGTTCAAAAGTATGAATTTTTTGAATGGGAGAGGGCTAAAAAAAGTTAATGATGACATGTGGTTATCCGTGTGGCAGAGCAACTAGCTGTGGAGGACCGAGAAATGGAAAATATGGATTGTTTTGTGTAAATGATCCATAGGGAGAATAGGAAGGTAATTCCTAGTGCCTAGGTTATATGTTGAGGTAGAAGGTGTACCCAAACTTGGTTGAGAGGCCACATGCATCATGGGTACCGGTGAGGACCCACTCATGGGTGGGGNACATGATATGACTGTTGGTAAGGGGGAGAAGGGTAATAAGATGGCCCTCCATAGGGTTTCAGATATTGAGGTGCACCATAAACAGGTAGCGGTTGGATGTAAGGGTTTTGATGTGTTGTGGTACCAATCAACCCATCCACAACGTGGGACATCCCGGGTTTTTCCTGGCCAAATGGTACGGGTCTAGGTGCATCAGGTAACCCTGTGTATAAGTAACTTGACTGAGAATAGATAAGGTCAAATTTTTGGGGCTTGTTGATGGCCTCCTCTTTTGACTGAGAAAAAGTGGATGCCACATCTTTGGCCAGTATGGAGACGAGTGATTTAAGAAACCAATCGAGGCGTTGTTCTTTAGTGGTTTCTGATTTACACAAACTACATCGCCGACACCATTCATGGATGTGGTCGTAAATATGCATAGTTGGGGTTTGTTTGCACTTGGAGATAAGTTCTAAGCCAATATCATGATGAACTAGTAGTTGAAAAAAGTCCAAAAAGGCCTTGGCCAAGGATTCAAAAGTCACACGGGACCTTGATTTTTCGTCTACATACCATTTGGCTGATGGACAATTGAGTGCTCTTTGAAATAACCTTAAGTGGATGGAATCATCCATGATTCTATTTGAAGAGCACCATAAGTGGAAGGTCATAACATGGTTGGCGAGATCTTCCCCCGGTTTTCCTTCAAATTTTGGAATATCTGAAGGTAATTTGGTAGGCATATTGGGCCAAGCGGGATCATGCAAAATGGGATCATTCATGACTTTGGTTAAATCACGAATGTTAAGGGATGCCAAGTATGGCATAGGGAGATTTGGTGTAGGATTAGTTCCAACCATCGTATGAGTAGGTGGTGGACCTATCCCTTGAAATTGATTGAGTGGGGTGGTACTTATCCCTTGAGAAGAAGTTTCCCCCCCGCCTCCTTGTGAAGGAGAACTAGTGGATGGATGGCCTTGGGAATTGGACCCAAGCAAAGTGGAACCAAGTAAAGCTGATCCAAAAATAGTATCACTCACAGGGGTGTGAGATGGTTGAGCCGATGAGTTGGCAAGAGTAGTGTCGCCTCATAGAATAGGAGGGAGATTTGCAAGCGTATGGAACGACGAGGATTCTGTGGGTCCCCTATGGTGTCCGAATAGAAAAAGTGAATGTGTTCAAGTGGTGATAAGAGAAATAAATGAACATGAGATTTGTATAATTTGGACCTTCAAAAGTACAACTCACAATTGCTTGTAATCAAATGAGCATCATACATAAATCAATTGTGAATAAGAAAACATGTGGGTAGGTGTATTTTTTTCGTGTGGGGGAACAAATAAAAGAAAATGATTATGTCCTAAAATACGTATCATCCTTTCTCTCAAATAGCACTGGACCTTCCAAAAGCACTCAAAAGTGGGGTCTGAATCCACCGAAAGAGAAACTAGTGAAGGATGAAATAATCAATTATAATGAGGGGTAGAGGGTGCATATCCCAAAAGAGATGGCGATATTTCCCAATAGCCACACAAAATCTGATCAAGGTGCAATTGCAACCCACAATTTCCACCTGAGTAGATGTCCTAAATTTTAGTCACTAGGTACCTCAGTCAAAGTGTGACATTTAGATTTTTGTAATGTCCCCCACCTTTTGATGAAGAGGTTTTCAGAGGACTCAGTGGCCTAGGCATCCCAACTAGGCCATAGTATCACACTGAGGGGAAAAGTCAACCAAACTAAGGTTATATTCTTGAGTTGACTTAATAAAAAGAGAAAAAGGAGTAAAAAGATAAATCAATGAAGAAATAGAAGCGTTGGAGGTTGAGTTAGGGTTAACTCTAGGAGTTAACTTAACTCAATAGGGAAATAGAAGAAAAGTATAAAGAGAAGGCTAGGGCACACCTCTCATTCATTATAGATTTTGGTATTTTTCTTTTTCATGCTCTTGAGCATACAATTTTGAGGGTTTTGATATTACAAACTCTAGTGAGCAACTCAGTGGTGAAAGATTCCACTCACCTACCTCCAAGCCTGGTCTCGGGGATGAAATACTCCACCCACACCATTCTACAACTATCACCTACCCAAGTGGACTAGCAGGGCCATACCATTTGGATTAGGAGGGCCGTACCAACTAGGGTTTTCTTGCAGGGGCGCACCAATTGTTGAGGAAGAGTTCGATCTAGCCAAAGGAAGAAGATTGAGAGTTTTCTAGCATTAGGGTTTTGCTTTCAAGCCCTTGCTCATCAGTTTGAGGGCTTCTTGGAGGAGTTATCACGTCCCTATCATTTACTGTAGGTTGGGACGATTTCAGGAGGAAGGGTACGACTTGGAGATTCAACAATTCTTAGATCTAGAAAGCTATAGGCCATATCTGATCTTGAGACTTCTCTCAAGTGCTTGTAGATGCCCGATCTATCATCCAGGAGAGTTTCAGATGATTCAGAGGCCCCATTCAACCAAGCCGTACTATTGTCCATATTCAGGGTTTCAGGAGGGTCGTACCATCCTAGGATTTTTGCAGTGTGAGGAGGAAGCTTCAGTGATTGAGATTCATACTTCAGGAGGAGTATTCCCTTGTATTGATCTATCATTGAGGAGAGTTTGGAAACATCAGGAGGTCCATATCTTCAGGTGGGCCGAACCCTTGGTGTCCTTGTCTTCAGTAGGCCGTACCAGCTGATCCAGATTATTTTCGGCACGAAATGAGAGCGGAGATATAATAAAGAAATGCACAGAGATATTGCAGATATTCAATAATATAACAGAAATGTATCAGAGATGCAACTGTAAACACAGATATATAGTAATACATGATTTCTATTAATAACAGAAATGTACATAGATTGTAAAAATACAGAGTGAAAGACTCGCTAGAATGGTGGTAGCTTATATCTGAGAAGAGATGTGACGACTACTCGCATTCGAAAGAAGATGATTAAAATGAGGCTCTGAAGGCCCTTTTACAATAAACGGGAATGCCAAAAGTCCTAGACATCCAAAAACCTAACCCTAGGAGATGAAGCGCCAAAAGTCATGTGGGTCCCATTCGGGTAAGTTAGTACATCAACTTCCCGGGGCCGTAACTTTTGCATATGATCTTCGTTTTAGACGTATGATATCTCGTTGGAAAGGTATCATCGAGGAGATTCATTTTGGGGGCTCAATAATGCCTTCATATATCATTGAGAACCTCGATCTTGAAAAACCTTCATTTAGGCCCTCAAAATGGCCCCAGAAGTTATAACTTGCTAAAAATAGTAAATTGCCAAAATTGCCAGAAAGTTGTTTTGAGCCAGTTGGAAAAGGTGGGTGGCCACCGATATCCACCTGGATCAGTCCTCCCTCATTAGGAAGCAATGGTATCCATTGCGTTGAGTTCCTAGGGGAGAAGGAAAAGCGTTTGTTGAATCTGCATCTTGGTGAGCTGCTTGTCTTGCTGGAGACGTCGCGCTGCTCAGTTTGTGGAAGTCTATCAAGAACCTGTTGAGGTTGAGGTTGTTCAACAAGTTGAGATACATGAGAGGAAGGTGTGCAAAAGGAATCTTTGCACTTTGCTGCAACCTTGCCGACTTGCTTTTGTTGGATAGAAGCTGCTTGGGGCAAGGCTGTAGTGGTTGCAGTGTCCTTTTGTTCTCCTTTTGAACAGATTTTGAAGAAGCTGAATTTTGCAGTATGAGATACTACCTTGTGACACTTTTTAGGTTGAACAATAGTCGGAACTACCTCTGGTATTCTATAGAGATGATCCCCCAAAGTAACAATGACACTACGGGGTTGAGACTCATAAACAACATGGCATCTCCACATATATGGTTGTCCCAAGAGCACATCACAGACATCGAGTGGGGAAACATCACATAATACCTCATCCTTGAAGGGTTGGATGCCGTATGATAATCAACACTGTTGGATGACACAAAGATATCGTCCTCAGTGAAGCCACCCAATGTTGTATGTCTGCAGGTGTGGTGTTGTCAACAATCCCAACTGTTTAATGTCCTCTGTTGAGATGAGGTTCTTCTGGCTTCCACTATCAACAATAAAATGCAGCGGGGTCCCCTTCACCCACATCTGTGAATGAAAAAGGTGCTCCCCTTCTTCAGGATCTGTTGGTTCTTCTGGTTGAATTTCTGCGGTCGCAATAATAGCAGTGGGGTCTGCGTTGATGATCTGTCTTTTACCATTATTTTCAGAATAAGATTCTGAATCAAGGTTTGGCTCCTTGTCTTTGATCTCGGCCACCAATGACTGTTTTGAGCGACATTCATCGGTGTTGTGCCAAGGGTTTTTGTGGAACTCCCACCATTTTTCGGTGTCCTTCTTTGTCTTCCCGTGACCCTTCTTTTCCTGTGTCTTGGAATGGTTTTCGGGAGATTGTTTGTTCGGGCCATCTTTGTCATACTTTGGTTGTTGCGGATTTGCAGACCTGAATTCCCGTTTGTTCTGGTTCTTAAATTTCTTCTCAATTTTAACAACATATCGATAAGCAAGACCGAGTGATGAGATTTCCAGAAAATCCATTTCAGTTTGGATGTATCTGTGTAGAGCCCCACGGTATTTCATAACCAAATGTCCCTCGGAGTGTTTGATACCCAGCTTGGTGTGCAAGGTATGGAAGGTATTGGTGAACTCCGAAACTGCTTGGCCCCTCTCTTGCTGCAGTGTGGTCCATCTCATGTACTGGTCATCATAGTTTCCAACAGGGTAATACTGTTCTTTTACCGCATCCACGAAAAAATCCCAGGTGGGATCGGCCCCATATATTCCAGACTCCTCTGTGGAACTTTGCTCCCAGTAGGTTTCCCACCAATGTTTGACATGAGGGAGACCTTTGAGGAGTGCAAAGGTGATCTTTTCTTTGTCAGAAAAATTGTGAACAAAGAAATAACCTTCTAGCAGAGTTAACCATTTTTCTAGGGCTTTTGCATCTATCTGTCCTTCAAATACAGGAATATCAAAATTAACTTGTACCTTGAAAGGCGAGGTGCCTCCAAAGTGGCTTCTTGATGAATATGCACCTGATGCTATAAGTAGGCGTTGAAGGATGCGCGCAAAATTCTCCATTATTTCGTCCCTCTGTCACGTGAGAGCTTGCTCAAGCAACAGATTGATAGGATCGTTTGTTCCGTCATTTTTCTTTTCTTCCACCATTGAGGGTTTCTTGGGTGTGCGAGAGCAATTTTATTAAAGAGAGACAAGCTCAAGACCCAACTTGCTATACTCGGACCTCGTCGGGGACATGCACTAAAAAAAAAATGATCAAGAACAGCCTGCTTTGATACCACTGATCCAGTTATTTTCGGCACGAAATCAGATCAGAGATATAATAAAGAAATGCACAGAGGTATCGTAGATGTTCAATAATATAATAGAAATGTATCAGAGATGCAACCATAAACACATATATATAGTAATACACAATTTCTATTAATGAAAGAAATGTACAGAGACTGTAAAAATACAGAGTAAAAGACTCGCAAGAATGGTGGTAGCTTATCTCTAAGAAGAGATGTGACGGCTACTCGCATTCGCAAGAAGATGATTACAATGAGGCTCTGAAGGCCTTTTTACAATAAGAAGGAATTCCAAAAACCCTAGACATCTGAAAACCTAACCCTAGGAGATGAAGCGCCAAAAGTCATGTGGGCCCCGTTTGGGTAAGTGAGTACATCAACTTCCCGGGGTCGTAACTTTTGCATACGATCTCCGTTTTAGGCGTGTGATCGTTGGAAAGGTATCGTCGAGGAGATTCATTTTGGGGGATCAATAATGACTTTGAATATCATTGAGGACCTTGATCAAAACCTTCATTTGGGCCCTCAAAATGGCCCTGGAAGTTAAAACTTGCTAAAAATAGTAAATTGCTAAAATTGCCAGAAAGTCATTTTGAGCCATTTGGAAAAGGTGGGTGGCCATCGATATCCACCTGGATCAATCCTCCCTCCTTAGGAAGAAATGGTCTCCATTGCGTTGAGTTCCCGGGGGAGAAGGAAAAGCATTTGTTGAATCTGCATCTTGGTGAGTTGATTGTCTTGCTGGAGACGTCGCGCTTCTCAGTTTGTGGAAATATGTCATGAACCTGTTGCAGTTGAGGCTGCTCAACAAGTTGAGATACATGAGAGGACGATGTGGAAAAGGAATCTTTGCACTTTGTTGTAGCCTTGTCCACCTGCTTTTGTTGGATAGAAGGTGCTTGGGGCAAGGCTGTAGTGGTTGCAGTGTCCTTTTGTTCTCCTTTTGAACAGATTGTGAAGAAGCTGAATTTTGCAGTATGAGATACTACCTTGCAACACTTTTTAGGTGGAACAATAGTCGGAACTACCTCTGGTATTCTGTAGAGATGACCCCCCAAAGTAATAATGACACTATAGGGTCGAGACTCATAAACAACATGACGTCTCCACATATATGGTTGGCCCAAGAGAACATCAC
>ML777594.1:840492-853335 GCA_009831015.1 Picea engelmannii | reverse complement strand
TTAAGTTCTGAAAGTCCATGAGAATGGGACCCAAGGTTCTGAGCCATTCGGCACCCAACACAATGTCGCAACCTCCCATGTCAATAGAAAACATATGGGATTTGAGGTTGTAGTCACCTATTTGGAGATGCACATTTTCACAGTGCCCGCCATATTTCATAGAGCCACGATTGGAAATCATGATTTGGAAATTATTGACAACATGGATATATCAATGGGTTTCTTGGGCGATGCAACGATGAATAAAATTGTGGGTGCTGCCACTATCAACCAAGATGATGACCTTTCAGTGCTTGATATAACCGATTAGCTTGAGAGTTTGGGGGGCAGAGAAGCTGGTGAGAGATTTGAGGGAAATGATGGGTTCCTCTTCAGGAGGGTCGGAAGAAGGGCTTATTTCAGAAGTTTCTGGTGACTCGGGCACAGGGGAAGTGTCATCATCGTTTTCTTGAATATCCTCAGAGATGGCCATAAAGAGATTTTGTTCCTTACATTTGTGGCCTGGGAAATATTTGTCATCACAGTTATAATAGAGGCCTTTGAGTTGGCATTCATCCATTTCATCCCGGGTCAATTTTTGGATTTTTAATGGGGCGAAGGGAGTAGTGGGGTTTACTGGTTTAGGGCGCGGGAAAAGGGAAGGCTTACGGTTTTGAGAGGAAATAATTTTTTGTGCTTATTTAGCTTTTTTGGTAGCCTCCACCTAAGTCGTAGGTCGAGCCATGAGGACATGGGCCCTAATATCCTCCTTGAGGCCACTGATAAAGCACTCTCGAAAGAAAGCATCAGTCATGCCCTCTGTTCAAAAAGCCCGACGCTCAAATGCGGCTATGAAGTCTTCGACTGTCCCTGATTGCTTCAATTTTGTCAAACGGCCCAAATGGTTGGTGTCAGTGTCAAAGCGTTCATAAAGCTCAGCAAGAAATTCGGTCCAAGCAATATATCCTTGACGGGAAGTTTTTCTCCATTGCCACCATTGCCAACGTTCTTGATCTAGATGGAGAACACCATACTGAAGTTTGGCCAAGTCATCTGTAATGTTGTAGAGAGAGAAATAATGTTCCATTTGTGTGACCCAACCAGTGGGGTCTGAGCCATCAAATTTAGTTACATCCACCCGTGGAAGGCGTATGTCCCTTTGAAAGTGATGTGGTTTAAAGGAATGGGAAGAAGTTTCACCTTCAGTCTTTTTAGGTGCATCATCATTGAGAGGGATTTTGAGTTTGGTGCAGAGTGCTACAACGACAGATTCAAGTTCATTTTTGACTTCCTCCATTGCGGACTACACGACTACATGGACGGATGCATTCATGGAGGCATCACAGGAGGCAATAGTAGCACTAAGTTGTTGCACTTCTTGTTGGGTCTCAAGTATACCGGATTGCAGGGTGTTGAAGTGAGACTCTAGTTCTTGGTTATGGGTATGGGCCATTATGACGGGTGAACTGAAAAGGGAGCGGGCGGGGTCAGAAATTTTTGCAGAAAAATGATATGGATAAAAGTGATAAGGGAGAAGAGATGAATCTAATGGAATAGGTCTCAAATAATGGTGAAAAAATTTCCAGACTTTTTTTTTTTTTTTATAGCTACGGGGTTATGCTTTGGTCTGAATAATGCTGTAGTGATGAAATCCCCAAATTATGAACCAAAGAGTATTTACTTAGCAACCCGAATACAGATGTGGGTTAATAGATCTCGCCGGTTTAATTTGTTTATGTTGCTGTTTATGTTCCCCAAGGGTTAGGTATTCAAGGGTTCTACAAACAAGGGTTTGCCCTGTGCTATAGCTCTCTGATATACGTGCGGGGTCCAACAGTAGTACTTGGCCCAATATCTCAGGGCACTAACTAAGGAGGATAGATCGTACCCTTAGCCGTACTACCCGACTACCCAGATACTAGAGAGTATCTTCCCGAGTGCTGTTCTCGGTGACACTATAGCAGTCCGACAGCTGATAGGTTTATCTACAGAGGGCTTCAGGAAATCTAGGTCGATCCGTACACAGGTGCTGTCTGATGCGCTAAGACTCGAAGGGGTACCAACAGGGTTTACAAGGGTGGCCAACAGATGTGCGCTTAAGAACCACTTGTATTTCCTGCATGTATGAATCCCTCAACCGCGGGTTTATGCTCGTAACGATAGATCTTTGTGGCTTAAAGACGCCGGAATACGTCTCTACCCTGAAAAAAAAATACCCACAATTTCTGCCAAGGAAAGTGCTTTGATACCACTTGCAAAATACCAGATATATAAAATATGCAGAACAGAAATGAAATGCTAGAAATGACAGAATAACAGTAAAATATCCAGCATAATCTTCACAATACACATAAATGATATACGAAATACCAACAGAAAGAACACTTGATTCATATAGCAATGTTCACAGGCCTCTTCGAGGGGGCAACCTCCAGTCGAGCARCGCTCTGTTACAATAATCTCCAAGCTAGGGTTTTCATACCCTCGACCCTTATTTATACTAAATATGTCTATTAAGAGAAGCATCTAGGGGAAGATTCTTCTAGAAGCGGAAGCTTCTATTAGGTCTTCTTACATTCGCCTTATTCTATTTTATTGAAAGGTCTTATTAATATTGACCTTTATTACATCTGAATACATTGATCTACCTATGTGCAGGTTAGGACCTTAACAGATCTGCTTCTCTATTGTATCAGGTGTTTGCTTTCTTATAATAAAGTTCAACTATTTGCTTATGGTTCCTATCTTGTGTAATGCTGATGGTATTCATATGATTACAATGATTCTTGTATAAATCTGTGCTAAATAACTGAATAAACCCTAAGGCCAAAATATTCATGGCCAACCTACGTACACAACTAATAATAATCAAATTAGTGGTTAGTTAGTGATTCCAAGCAAAAAATTGGCTTGGGATCATTACAATTTTCGACCGAAGAAATGGGTTACGGAATGGATCCCTTCCAAGATTTGGATGGCTCAAGAGGGGACGCACAGAACAACCAAACCTTGCCCTTCAACCCTTCACGGGTATCTCCCTACCTTATGGTGTAGGAACACTTGGCTTGGAGGATTTGAAAGTTCCCTATTTGTCAACTTCTAATGTTTGAAAATGTGAGAACCATATAACATGGGGTTATTTGGATGCTTACCCCGGAGATCCTACCTAGACTAAAAAAAGTCTTTTGGAACCTTTTGTGGAGGAAAACTTAGTGAGTTTTTATAATTTTTTTTAGATGTGGTGGGCTGAGAGATTGGGGGTGTGAACCAATCTCATTTGATTTTAGTGGGTGTGTATAATTTCCAAAAAGAAGTAGTGGGACGTTTCATAATTCCTTTGGATAAAACCTACTTCAACCTCCACTATACAAGGTAGAAATTATGTGAGTGAGGAATGAATTTGTGTGTGAGAAAGTGAAAAAAGTGTGCCAAGTTTTTAATAAGTTAGGTGTGAGATTGAAACATGTGGACTTCCTATGGTCCTAACAAATCTTTGTTACCTAGCTTACTAAGTGTCATTGGTACAACCTTGCGGAATTTTAAAAATCCCTAAAGAACTAGAATGTGGACATATGGGTCCTTACAAATCATTTAAACTCCCTAAATGTGGCTTACATTAAGAAATCTTTGAAAAAATATCCTAGATTGCAAGCATGTGGGCATGTATGGGCCCATTACTTTGATCTTTAAACTTCCCTAGTGATGTAAACTAAAAAATAAATTTGAAGAAACTATTCTAAGTTTTCAACACGTGGACATGTATGGGCCCTTACAACTTTAAGATGATTTCAAAAAAGAAACTAAGAGGAGTCATAGGGGGGCTTTGGTCCTCTCCTAAATATTTTTGTTAAGGGATATGAAATGTCCCTTTAACCACCTTTCTGATTCTCAAGATCGCTCTATGGTGAGAGAGAAGAGAATAATCAATGATCAAAGTTAATTTCTGGTCCCAATGTAATTGTTTTTATGTGTGATAGCAATAATCTCAACATAAATTTTACAAACCAAACAATCCATCCATGTGGCAACCAAAGCATAAGAGGAGAATATTTGGTTCTTTTTACCCCCTATGTGCCTATGTTTAGATAACCTTTCATATGAAAAAGGAATCTAAGTGGAGTGCATGTGCATTACAAATTGTATGACAACAAAAATATGAAGGCTAGGGGCCTTCAAATCATAACAAAAACCCTTACAATTTTGAAAAATTGGATATGTGCGTGGGTTACAATTCTGATAGGTGCCTAGAGGGCACACAGTGCACAGAGGGTGCACAATGCACATATCAAAGAATCACATGGGGTGCATAGTGCACGTTTGTGGGAAGGAAAATCCTTGTAGTTTCTAATACGCGTCGGGGGGGGGGGGGGGGGGGNGTTGAGTGAAATTATCCTCCAACTCAGAATTTTTCCTTTTTCAGGTAAGGCCAGGCCAGATTTGGTACCTGCATGAAAAATTGATTAAAGGAAGTGCTCTCTAAGCCCAAATAGGGTGGGATTTGATACCTTTTCCCCAGTATGGTCATCAATCTATTGTGTTGGTTTTGTCACTTGGGTGAGAAAAACAACAACACTTGCATGCCTATTTAGGCCTACTAGACAAGACAAAAGTTCGTGAGTGGGTTAAAAAATCCAAACACATGTAATAAACAAAGAAACAAACTAAAACAACTAAGAAATAAAAGTTAGAATGCATGAGAAAATTAGAACAATAAAAAATCAACCAATGACCAAGATAATGCTACCAATGTATGACTATATTAGTAGGCAAAACACTGTAGATAAAAATGAGGATTTATGAGTCCCCTCTTCCTCCTTGGGAGGGATCTTGAATTCCCTAATGGATAGCTCTTCTTACAGTGGAAGAAAAATGGCAAATGGTGAATACAATCAATGCCTATTCCCTCAAGAGGTGAGTGGAATGACTTATTGCAATGATGCTTGAATACTCCAAGGAGAAAAGATGATTCTCAAGGGATAATCAAGGCAACAAAACAATACTATGAAGATCTTGGTTTCTTAGTGCACCCATGACTCTTATTTATAACACTTCTTCAAGGAAAAATGTAATTGGTTCTTGGTGTGTTCAAGGGGCCTTTTAGAGCACCCTTTGGTCCTTGACCAACCCCCCATTCAAATTTCTCTCAGATATGGAGGTCAAATTAGGTTGGGAGCTGGTCCATAAGTGGTTGGGGGCCGATAAGAACCATAAATGCACCGTTCACAGGAGTGCGCATATTTTATCGTATACAATCATGTATTTGGTGCATTGTGCGCTCCGAGGGATTTAATGGCCCGCATACTTCCTTTGGTGAATTTGCGCATGTCAATTTTTTTCCTTTTGAAATGTATTTTAGTGATGTAGGTGAACTAATTGATGTTGGAATTACTGTGATTCTTTAACCATTTGCATGGGATGCTTCGAACGATATTTTAGTGATAACATCAACTTGTACCCTTTACATCAAAAATAGGGTTGCAGGTAAGTCTGACTCTTGGAAAATATAGAAAAGTATATCATACACCCACTAGTGCTCATCCACTAGGGGCACATACATCTATGCTCATCCACATGGATGTCCACATATATATCTCATTGCATCTCACAGAAGAATCACAATCACTAGTGCTCAACCACTAGGATCACGTTCACCTGTGCTCAACCACATGCACGTCCAACTCAACATATCTTTTTCTCACTGCGTCTCATAGGAGAATGAAACTCAATAGTGCTCAACCACTAGGATCAAATTCACCTGTGCTCAACCAGAGGCACGCCCAACTCAACAAATCACTTTCTCAGTGCGTCTCATAGGAGAATCATTTGGAGTATCACATCATATCAACTCTCTGCATAGAGGAGACCAATTCATCATTTCATCTCCATCTCAGAGAGAATGATACACCCAACTAATGGGCTTCCTCCACATAGGGGAACACAACATTCGATCTCTGTCTTAGAGAGGAACCACACACCTAGGTCATGGGCTTCCCTACACATGGGCACACAACATTCCATCTCCGTATCAGAGAGGAATGACACACCCAAATCATGGGATTCATCACACTACATAGGGGAAAAACGTTCCATCTTTGTCTCAGAGAGGAACCACACACCCATCTCATGGGCACACCCAAGTCATGAGATTCCTCACCCCACATAGAGGCACATGATGTTCCTTTTCCGTCTTAGAGAGGAACTGAACCATTTGTTGGCACAGGGGCAAACCCAAGGTTCAACACTTCAAAAACGCACCAACAAAACCCTAACTACCGACCCTTTCGGCAACACCTGCAAAGCAGATGTAGTCTCACCCGAGGTAGAGGCAGAGGGGTTGCAAGACTCAAGTTTCTACAAACTAGCTGGGACACAGATCCATGATCACAATACTTTAACAAAGCACTTAGAAATTAACATTCATTAGTCTTTAACCCTTATTTACATTGCAGGTTAAACCCTTATTACAGATCGACATAGTAACAACCAAGATCAAACACCTCTAACCATTAAACACATAACATTAGAGCATATCTAGTCATTCATTCATAGATAAAGCACTAAGAATCAATGGATCTACCTATCACACATCAAGAACAATGCACTAAGAAAATAGAACATAAACAACATTGCACAAAACACAAAAAATGGTTTCGTTGTCGGGACCTGAAATTGTGATTGCTGGGAACTGAAGAAACAAAAGGAATAAAGATTTGTGCATAGATCTGCTGATGTAGTGCAAAGTAATCTACTTGACTTGATAAGATCTATGCTAAGAGAAGGAAGTCCAATATGAATAAAAGAGGTAATATCTTAAAGTTTTTTTCTCCGAGAAAGGTAAGATAAGTAGAAAATTTTGCTTCGAAAGAATGGATCTAGGTATGTTTGATAGATTTGGTCCTCGTCTAAAAACTAATTCATGGCTAGAAGAAAGAGTTGATCGGAATAAATTTGATAGAGTTAGTGAAAGATATGTTATTCCTATGCATAGAAAGAAGTTTTGGACTAACAAATGGATGCAGGAACCTAGAAAGAATTTTTGTAGGTTGCAGGTCCATCAATGTGATCCCAATGCATAGTACAAGAAAGGTTGGGGATAATTTAAGAGAAAGAGAGGATTGACACTTTGCTATAGTTGCAGAAGACCGGGACATCTTGCTAAGGAATTCCCTGGTAGAGATCCTATTTGTCTTTGTTGTAAAATTGTTGGTCATGAGGTTTTTGATTTCCCTAGAATGATTGCTAAAGTTTAAAATATGAACACGAGACAAGAAAACTATGAAGAATGTCAAGAAACCAAGGATATGATAGAGAACCAGAAATAATCAGAGACTATGTTATTATAGCTAAATGAAACACTGAATGATCACAGAGACATCAATTTACTAGAGATATTAAAAGAGAAAGAGTGCATAGAAACAAGAATAGGAGACTTTGACATAGACTGTGTTCTGGATGAAGAAACACAGGTGAATATCATGCTAGAAAGCACTTGGGAAATTTTGGGAAAGCCGGCTATGATTCCTTCATCAGGAGGGATAAGCTTGTTTAAAGGAAAGATGATAACCCTATGTGGAAGACTTACTCATGTACTTATGATATCCCATGGAGCATCGACTGAAGAATAATTTAAGGTCATTAAGTTTGTTGAGAATAACACTCCTTTTGCACTTATGTTAGGAAAACCATGGATTGAGAAAGATCAGATTTGAAGGAAAGAAGAAGAGGAAGCCACAAAACATAAAAAACAAGAATTAAGGGAATTCATAACCAAAAAATAAGCTAGACTAATACAAGAATAGGAGGAAAAGTCAAAGCAACAAAGGGCTATCGAGGTTGAAAGAATGCAAGAAGGCTTACAAAACATGTCCATGCAGGAGAGAAGAGCACCTACCCCAGAAGAAGTAAGAGAAGAGGTAGTACACTCAAACTCTTTGAAAGACCCTCAACAGTTCGAAGTCCCTTTACTAGGAGAAAATAGGAATAAGAATGGAAAGAGGAACTAAGAGACTCTCAGATCATAGGAAAGAAGGCCAGAAAGATCAGTAAGAAGAAGGCAAAGTTAGAAAAATTGTAGGAAGTTCCAGAGAGGAATTCGTAGAAAGAAGACTTACAAAACCTAAACCTCATTAGAATAGCAGAATAACACATGCTGGCACTTTTCCATGGCTAAGAAATACGACCGAGAAAATAAGCAAGCACCGAGACGACTTGCCGAACACGAAGTTGATCCCGTCAGTCTTGCCCGACTACATCCCGCCTCTGGCTGGCGCGGTTAGTCATGACAGCGTTCCGCATGACTTCGAGTACATTCTCATCACTGCATACCTCCTGAAGGGGTTACATGCAGTCAGACCGCAGCTAGGACTGATCCTTTATCTTAAGATCAATGATTTCAACCTTGGAGATAGGAAGAATTATGTGCTTCTCGCACCGTATCGATACCTAGCCAAGCAAACTGGGAAGAAGCTGAAGATAGTCCTCTAGCCATGGGTTAAGGATATCACAAGGTCCACTATCTTAAACGTCATGAAGATCCCCCACTTCAGCAGACATCAGGAGGTTAACGTGTGCATTAAACTCCTCCTGTTGTGCTACCATGGAGGTTATCTCTTGTTAGACAGGCGCGTGACTGTGGATCTGACGCTGATCCACATGATCACTGGACTGAGCGTGCAGGGACCGAACCCTTAGAAATTCTATCTAGGGAAGGCTGTAGATCACTCCTTTTCGCAATGTATAAAGGAAACCTACGACGATGTGGAGAAGGGGGAAACAAGACTACAAGGTGGCCTCCATATAAGATGGCATAGTGCACCTAGCCTATCAATTGATTGCTGGCAAGCTCGTCAGGAAGAACAAACCAACACAAGTTACAGGGTTCTTCGTCGACCTCACAGGGAAGTGCGTCGAGGGCATGAAAATGAACTGGGTGAGCTACCTCGTCAATGAGTTGGAGAAGGACTTCCGTGAAGCGCTGTACTAAGGCTATGAATTCCACTTCAGCTGGTTACTAATTCTCATAGAATTTTTCACTTGTGAGATGCTGGAGGGAGCAACATTTCCGAAAGTCGAGCCATCAGAACCATTGGTCGCGAGGTTCACCACCTTGTGGTATACAAGTGACAAGGAAAAATAGTGGCAATCAAACATGGTGTTTCACACTTACTACCTACAACTCACATGCGCCATTGAGTCATTCCCCCAAATGACCCCAAACACATTGAATACTTACAGGCCACTAGCGAAGTTCCACCCAGATCGACACTTCGTTTACATCACTACGTGTAGGGATGAAAGAAAGGAGGAGCTGTAGTCCTACTACAAATTGACTGATGAAGATATGGAGGAGATAACCAAGGAATGGCCGACTAAACTCCTTGTACCAGTCGAGTAGACAAATTTCTCCAACCTCGACATCATCGAAAGCCCTTTGGTCACTCGGACAAAGTGGGATGGAGTGAGAAACACTAAGCAGAAGAATAAAAAGGAAGAAGTGCAGGATATAAACAACACATCGGAGGAAACTGCATATGACTCATCTGAAGGAGGAGGAGGTGATGAAATAAACCAAGAGGAGGAAGGGGAAGAAGACAAGCAATAAAAGGGTGAAGTAACACTGCCGAAGGAACCCCTTACAGAGGCAGAGACATCAAATAAAAGGAATGTTTATTTGAAGAAACCCTCAACACAGAAGAAGTCATGAGCCAATAAGCCTCAGTCACACAATGTGCTTACAATGGATGATATTGACATCATCATCACAGTTGTAGCATATTATTTAGACGATATCTTGTAGAAAAACAAAAAAAAGCAAGAGACAATGTATGACATAATCAAGGCAGAGCTGAAGGGGGTACACCAAGATCTCTATTCGAGCCGCACAGTGTCTACTGCGTCGTCATCATAAGAAGTTGTAGAATTGGGGGATGAGCCCACCCAACTGTGAAGGATAACATATGCTACAAAGGCTCACCTTCATCGAGTACAAGAAGAAAAAGAACAGGTCAAAGAGGCCTTGAAGCAAGCAAAGGAGGAAGCCCTAGAACAAATCCAGGTCGCGCAACAAGAAAAATATGACATGAGCACGAAGTTTGAGGAGGACAGAGAGCAGATCCAGAGAGAAAAATACCAGCTGCTCGCAGATCAGACTATGATCAAGGAGATAGTGGCTAGAGCAGTTCGCTCTGTGCTGGGCTTGGCCGAGATGGAAGAAGAGACAGTTGAGACCCAAGTTGGGAAGCTCGTTGAAGCCATTCAACAAATTCAAGCAAGAGTAACTGAGTCAGAACTACAAGCAGTGCTGAGCACTCCGTAGGAAGTGCGGGATTAGAGGGAAGAAAATTCCAAGAGAATAGTCAAAAGAATCAAGGCGTTGGATTCAGAATGAAAGCAACTAAGTAACCAAAGTGTGCGAACCTATGAGTGCCTTGCAGAAGACTTGGAACTGAGGACATTGGAGGCACAACTCCAGGAGGATAAGTAGCATGCATCTACAGTGCAATCTTAGTTGAAGCTGCTTACAATAGTGGAGAAGATGAAGAGGGCATAGGAGCAACGTGTAGTTCAACAACAGGTTCACTCACATCCATAGCATAGTGATGGAGGTGACACAACAACTCCAGCTAGTGCAGGATGAATCTTGCACCCTCTTTGAAGAGATCGAGGGACAAGGATCACATATGGAACAGGTGGTCACAATAGTGGAAAAACGTGTTGAAGGGTCTATCACCGAGCAATTCATTCAAGGGTTCGGCGAGTAGGAGGCTCTGGCGAGGCAACAAGTCGAGGCAGATCGAGCTAAGATCGAGGCCTTTGAAGCAGTGTTGCCTAGATCAGAGTGACTCCAGACGACAGGTGAGTGTTGGGGGCCTATTGGCCCTCAACCATTTTTTGTGGAAAATTTGGTCATGTTTGACCATTTTTGGGACTTCAATAGGCTGATTGAAGACGGAGTGCCCAGGCGAAGCGGAGATCACACGATCTCGCCCTTTTTGTGGGATTTTTGGATTTTAGGGTTTATGTAACTAGTATGGGATGTCAACCCATGGGTTTACCCATGTTTAGGCATATTTTGTAATGTATAAATAAATAGCTAGGCGATGTAATAAAGGGCCGATGGATTAGTGCTAATATTAGTTATGTGCAAGAAGCTGTGTTAAGGCTTGCAGAGCTAAGTGAAAGCATTTTGTAAGTGCTTGGTGAAGAAAAAATGTGTAAGGATTTGTGCTTTGATACAAATTGAGGAAGGAGGATATGGCGAGGTGCATGCAGATCTCCTGTCCTATGTGAAGTTGGCGTTCTAGCTTAGTGCATGTAAGAAGATTAGAAGAGACTAATAAGAAGAGAAGAAGATTGGTGGACGTAGCCCCACACTGGGGTGAACCACGTATATCCTATGTTGTGCTTTGTTTATGTTGTTTATGTTTTATTTTCTTAGTGCATTGTTCTTGATGTGTGATAGGTAGATCCATTGATGGATAATGCCTTATCTATGAATGAATGACTAGATCTTCTCTGATGCTATGTGTTGAATGGTTAGAGGTGTTTGATCTTGGTTGTTACTACGCCGATCTGTAATAAGGGTTTAACCCACGATGTGAATAAGGGTTAAAGACTAATGAATGTTAATTTCTAAGTGCTCTGTTAAAGTATTTTGATCATAGATCTATGTCCCAGCTAGGTTGGAGACACTTGAGTCCTGCAACCCCTCCTGCCTCTACCTCGAGTGAGACTGCATCTGCTTCGCAGGTGTTTTCGAAAGGGTTGGTAGTTAGGGTTTTGTTGGTGCGCTGTTGAAGCGTTGAACCTTGGGTCTGCCCCTATGACCATTTTGGGACTTCGATAGGGTAGTCAAAGACGGAGCACCCAGGTGAAGAAGAGATCATGGGATCTCACCCTTTTTGTAGGCTTTTTGGGTTTTAGGGTTTATGTAACGGGTATGGGATATCAGCCCATGGGTTTACCCATTCTTAGGCCTCTTTTGTAATGTATAAATAAGTAGCTAGGTGATGTAAGAAAGGGCCAATGGCTTAGTTCTAAATTAGCTATGTGCAAGAAGATGTGCTAAGGCTTGCAGAGCTAAGTGAAATCATTTTGTAAGTGCTTGGTGTAGACAGACTATGTAAGGATTTGTTCTTTGATACAACTCGGGGAAGGAGTATATGGCGAGGTGCACACATATCTCCTGTTGTATGCAGAGTTGGCATTCTAGCTTAGTGCATGTAAGAAGATTGGAAGAGACTAGTAAGAAGATTGGAAGAGACTAATAAGAAGAGAAGAATATTGGTGGACGTAGCCTCACACTGGGGTGAACCACATATAGCCCGTGTTGTTGTGATTTTTGCATTGTTGTTTATGTTCTATTTGCTTAGTGCATTGTTTTTGATCTGTGATAGGTAGATCCATTGATGCTTAATGATTTATCTATGAATGAATGAATAGATCTTCTCTAATGTTATGTGATGAATAATTAGAGGTGCTTGATCTTGGTTGTTACTATGCCGATCTGTAATAAGGGTTTAACCTAGGATGTGAATAAGGGTTAAAGACTAATGAATGTTAATTGCTAGGTGCTCTGTTAAAGTATTGTGATCACAGATCTGTGTCCCATCTAGGTTGTAGACACTTGAGTCCTACAATCCCCCCTTCCTCTACCTCGAGTGAGTTTGCATATGCTTCGTAGGTGTTACTGAAAGGGTTCGTAGTTAGGGTTTTGTTGGCGCGCTGTGTTGAAAAGTCAACAAGAAACATGTGTCTAATTTACTTTTCCCTTAAATAAATTAGACAATAAATATTAATCTATTATTTCATTCATAACTGAGTGAGTTGGATTTGTAACAGAATTATAAGTGTAGTTAAGTGAGT